>JAURVB010013583.1:0-172729 GCA_033002965.1 Piper betle | reverse complement strand
ACACTTCACATTACAAGTGCATATATAACGAGTTGTGCATTTATCACAAGGACAACTAATTGTCTGCTCTCCTCGCAATTGAGCATGAGCAAAAGCAACATTTAGGAATTCATTCACTCCTAACACAAATTCTGGATGCAAACCACCACCTAACATTCTCCTCTAGTACACCCATAATCAATCACCTCTAAGGTATCATGTTATATGTGTGTACCTTTACAAATGTCATAGAATATAACACAAACAATCCACAACAATTAAGATTAACAAAAAATGACAATTATATATTAGTTAGCTAGATTTGTTTTTTATCAGTAGTTACATCTATTCTCATTTTAGTGTTTATATGTAAATATTTTTTAGCTATAAAGCTACAAGCTAATAATGTTAAGGAAATTAATCAACAATGGCAAACCTCCAACTGATAAAGATGATAGATTTTGATGTTGAAATAGTCAATAATTATAATACCTAACAATGAAATATTTAATTAATTGTGTAAATTAAATATATAACATTCACAATCACTAAAAGTTCAATTAACACTCAATTATCACAAATTCAATCAATAGTATAAAGTTGAATACAATGAAACACAGCAAATTCAAATGCAAGCAAATTATACATAACAATTCAGATCATGGAAGATATAAGCAATTATAAATTCGAAAATGAACATTAAAAAATCATTTTCAGTGATTTTTCATGAAATTGAGTATATACTATAACAAATTGAAAATATAACAATGCATAATCAACACAAATTGAATGATTAATCAATAAGTGCTTAAATCAATTAGGGATTGTAAAACCCCCAACTTCGGGTTAGGATTTTACCCACTTGTAGGTTGCCCAATTCAGGCCGGTCTCGAGTCTGTTCGATCAAGCCCAAGCAAGTTCAATTTTTAGAATACGAGTATTGGGCTCAGATGGCCTATCAGCATGTTATCATAGCTGAGTATGTCCGACATGCAGATGATAAATTCCGTTATGATACAGTAGAGCACGATTTATTAGTGTATACATGAAGTATACAAATGATTTTTTTTATGGGTTAGCTAGGGTTTTAGGCATAGATCTAGATCATTGCAGTGTTTAGTATATGTTTGGGATTTTTAGAGTATTTCATTTGCATAAAGCATAGGAATTTCAAACTACTGGATTGCCTGTGTGGGCCTAACTTAATTGAGTACCAGATTTTTTTACCTAATTAAGTTTAGGGTTTCGAGGTTTATTTCAGTCCTCTTAACTCGATTCCCGCCCATAGAGTTATTTTAGGACTAGAGTCAGTTTGACTTTTGACAGTCTCGATCCGAGCTTTTCGTCCATATCAATAGTGCATATACCTATAAGTGGGCCCCACTAGGCCACAAGTTGTCGGACGTTCTTGGACTGTGCCACGTGGCATGGTCTGAGCCGTCCACTCAACCTTTATCGCCCCCTCATCTGGTTTTCAGTGGTTTTTCTCTCATTTTCGGCGTTATTCACCCATGGCGTTGCCACCGCCATTTTGGCTCGCCTGCCAGCGAGACCCCCTACCTCCTCCTCCGGCCACCGAGATCGGTACGGTTGTCATCACCTTGTGGCTAGCTATTGGTCTGTACCCACCGTCACGATCGGCACGGGCTATTGAGTTTTTATCACTGTTTATCACCGTCGCTGCCACCTTTCAGACCAATTTCTGCACCGGCGAGTGTCCTCTGCGTTGAAGCTAACCACGCCAACGGCTCTCCTCAGCCAAGTTCTTTTCGTTTGGAGGACCCGGCCATCGATGATGTGGAAATTATAACACAAGTGCACATGCCTAATCAAATAATAAAAGTGATAAGAAAGTATCATTCCACGAGGAATTAGTAGTAGAAATTCTCAATTACCAAAACTAATTTAATTAATTATACTTAAATGAAATCAAATTCAAAGAGTGATTTAATTATGAAATAGGAATTAATCTAACATGCAATATTTAAATTAGATATTAACTTCAAGACGACAAACATAGGATTTTCAATTTCACCTAATGCTCTATATGATTAAAGTTACAACTTCTACCTATTAATTGTACCTTTGAATCATTAACCACGGGAATTAATTATTCATGATAATCTCTTGATTTAACATAAACTTATCATTTGCACCAAACTTCTATATCTATATGAAATTGTGTATGTGAATGATAAGTTTTGCTCTTAATAGTTACTAAAGATATGAGTATATCTCTATCTCGCATTTGAATCGCCTAAAACAGAAGAACAAATGCTATTTTATTTAATGATAAATTTAATCTTTCTATCTCTAGATAAGATCAAATCTCTAGATCTAACAATATGTGGCCAGTTTAATGATAGCGTTAAGAACAAGATAGAATAGATGATCCAACATTACAATCACTTAGATAAAAATTAATAACCTTTATTAATCCATGCATTAGGTGTCATTGAAAATCCTAGAAAAAAATTTTTCTTAATAAAATATTCGGTTCAACTCAAGAAATTCATATGTTATATGAAAGATATAATTTAATTACGAAGAAAACTAAATCAAAATATGAAAAACTCTTTTTGAGAAAGCATCTTCTTCTTCTGGTCCAACTTCTTCGTCGTTCCTTCTCATCTCTCGTGTCGTCACTTAGCCGTCTAGAGATGTTCTCACCATTCTTTAAAAGCCTAATAAATTTTATAAAGGATCAAACCAAATATTTCAAGTGGGGTCCACTAGGTTCTCCAGAAATATCAAAAAAATCAGTTTTTCTGCCACCAGTGCTCAAGTGCTCTAAATCCAGGGCTCGAGCACTCTGCTCTTGGCCATAAAATTTTCTTAATAGAAAGGCCAACACTCGACCGCTCTGAATCCTAGTGCTCAAGCACCCTGTTCTCGATTACCGTTTCAAGGTTGTGCTTTTTGGCCCCATTTCGCCCCGAGTTCATTCCGACATGTCTTCTAACTCTTATAACCTGCTAGAACAACATTAATTAATACTTTTTTATACCAAAATCACAATAATTTCTTCCATTATTAATAATATCTAATAAACTTTTAAACAAATAAAAGTGAAATAAAAATCACTCGAAACATGACAAAAATAACATGAAATGCAAAGAATAATAACCCTTTTACAGAGTTATCAATTGATTGCCGTTGTGGCCGCGATCGCCGCCGGCGACTCGCACTTGCATGGGGACGTTTTCGATCATTTTTGGCCCTTTTTCGGCCATCCATTAGCCGAACATTACCGACTGTCAGCTCAGATCGGTTCATCTTATCGAGGCCAACATTTTGAGACCACCCACGAACACCGTCATGACTGTGATCGCCGCCGACGAGTCGCCGCACTCGACAGCAATACCGATGGTTCTCGGCCTTTTCCTGGCCTGTCGACAGCCAGACCTTACTGATCGCCACCACCATCACGTTCCCCTATCCTCCCCTCCATCGATCCCAGCTGGTGGCATCCTCGTCCACCCCACCGTTGGTGTTTTCCGGCTACGAGCACCGTTACCCACCGTGCAACCCGTTTGCCTGTGTCGCGACCAGATGCCCGCGTTCAAGTTTGCCTGGTCGTGCCCGAGTCCACCAGTCCGAGCCGTGTCCATGTCCATCAATTCAGACCAGCCCAGTTGACCCAGCCCAACAGTTTACTTAACCCAAACCAAGTTGACTTGGCCCAATTCAGTTCATTTAAGCTCACTTGATCTAGTTCAGCTCATTTTCTGTCGTTTTCGGTCGCTTCTCAACTGATTTTGGTAATTCGAGGCTCCCTAGATTAGTTTAGATGCATATTCACATTATTTAGCATGTTTGGATATTATGATTATTTATTTATTTATTATTTATTTATTTATTATTTATTCATGATTATTTATTTCCTATTATTTATATATTTGTATAACTATGATATCATTAATATTCATGATTAATGGGTATTAAATATTTTCTTATTTATTTATTTATTGAATAATTACATATTTATTTATGTATTTACTAACACAAGTATATTTTGATATTTACTTGTGTTTAGCCATGTATTTATGTAGTATAATTATATTATTATTTTATGATTAGAGTATTATTTATGTTTATGTATTTGTTTATTTATTTATTTTTTATTATTATATTTCAACTTGCATGTCGAGTGTTTACTAGTAGGCTTGCGAGCACTATTTTCTTTATTATGATGTATTAATGATACGAGTATATATCACGAGACATGCATCATATAAAAACATTAGTATTTTACTTAACAGTGAGTTTCAACATAGGTTACGAAGACTGGCCTCGCCATAAATGTATCGATGTGCTTGGAGCTTGGACCACAAGTCTGTAAGACTCTCCTTTTATTTGATCACTGCTTGACTCCTTGCGTGTCGAGCTTAGTCGTATTTTAGATGTATGACAACATCGGCGGCGTTTTATCGGATCCCTCCGATATCGGGCCATTTAGCCACATTTTCTACACATGTTTAATAAAACTACAAGGATGAGATCCCTCGATATCTAACATTTAGACACTGAAGCAAGCAATGTCAAAACAGTGTCGGATTTCATTGTCACCACAATTTAGAGTAACCACCACTTTTCGGTGTCAATTCAGTGTCTAAATTTTTCATTGAACTTCTCAGTGACAAACTTTTGCTTGGAGATAGGAAAAATAAGACTAGAAGAAGAATTAGATACATATTTAGAAGAAATGCAATTTTCTATTAGATGTTGGCATAGATGAAGAAATCAGCCGATTCTATTCGGAATCGGCCGATTTAACTCTGATCTGAAGCAATCCGATCCAAAAAAGGGCGTCGAATCGGGTTTTTAATAAACCAGTCGACGAATTGGCCGATTCACCCCAATTCCGATCGATTCACGGCTGATTCAGAATCGGGAAGAATAGGTTTTATGGGTAAATGACAAAAAATATCCTATGTATGATATTAACTAAATTATTTATGCATGGGTAAAAGTGGAATCAAAAGTTTAAAAACCTAGAATAAATTACTTACACTTCCTCCGCCTGTCTGCCACCGCCAACCTTGCCCGTCCCTTTGTCGCGGCCGCCGACCCGTGTGCCATCCCTTGCTCTCCACCCCTCCGCCACCGCCCCTTGCATCCGCCCTCCCTCCTCCTATCTACTGCTCGCCCCTTCCTGCCGACCGTATGTTGCCTCCCCTTCCTGCCAACCCCGTGTGCCGGTCCAAGGCAGCGATGGAGGCAATGACGCGGCGGGGTGGGGCAGGGGCAATGGGGGCAGGGACGGGGCAGGGCCGGTGGGGGGAGGCTGGGCCGGCTAGGCGAGATTGACGGCATCGGGGAGAGAGAAGGGGGGCGGTGGGGAAAGAAAATGTAGGTGGCATTCTCGTAATGAAAAGTTGACTTTACTTCGATTTGAGTCAAAAATAATAAATAACTCTAAATAATTTAAAAAATTCCAAAAATATGAAAAAAGTATTATAAAATATAGTACACATCTCAACATAAAAATGACATCAAAATGACATGCTTTGTAATTAATAACCTACCAATTTTGACTAAGTTAAAATTTTACATATGACCAATTTGGACCGATTCAACTGAACCAATTCTTAGTCGATTTAGACTAATTCAATTTAATTCAGTGACTCCCTCAAAAACTAATTATGATTCTGATTTTTGCAGCCATGGATATTGTTAAAATAAATTAAATATGGTATTGATTTGTTTGCATCGGCAATTTTATAATTAATTAATGATTATAATATTGATCTATTCGTAAAAGCACGCCCCCACACGTTGCACGTGGTATATAACCAATTAAAAATAAATAAGCTTTCTCAGAAGCCAACAAAACCTCCAGCACAAACTGACAAAGAGAAGAGGGTACTTGCAAAACATGTCGCCGTATATGCTTTGCATTTGCAGTAATTAATTAATGATTTATACGACAAACTACGTCGCCGGTCACCGGTCGCCGTATATAACGTTTTTTCTAGTAGGGTTGCCTTCGTAACTGCTTCAAAGATCGATTTCCGACCTCTTTTATCGTTGCCATTTCATGGAAAGAAGAATTGGTTATTACAAAGGGAAAGAAGGGCTAGGGGAAGGGGAAATAGTGGGCTTGTGGTTTGGGCCTAATTCAACTTTTGAGGCCCGTCACTTTGTTCATTATTAACTAGTTTTGGTCCGCTACAGGATAAAAAATGCATATTCATAGACTTATAGTTTTTTAAGTGACAATAGCTAGCTTGTTCTTAGCATTATTATTTTTTGGGCGTGATGGGTGGAATGTGGAAACTGGAAACTATTAGTTGGATTGGTTTATTTAGGTTAATAGAATTGATTTAAGCTGTTAATGTAAACCAATCAATTGTCTAGATAGTTTACAAACCCTACATCTAATATCTAATATAAAATACGAGACAAAAAAGTCGAAGAAAGTGTGGAATCTAACGTATAAATCATCGAATATAAAAATAAATTGAGATACATACTTACATAATATAAGTAGGTTACTTATATATTTTTTGTTAAATGAAAAATATACATTAAAAAGTAATATCTGTTTCCTTGAAAAAGGTAATGAGAGGAGAAGAGATCAACTATTCCTAAAATTCCCACTTCAAATTTTAACTTGGTCAATCCCCTCCCACCGTTCACCTATCACTAAAAAATAGGAAAAATTTTATTGTCTTATGGAAACAGAGATTCAGCCCAAGATTTTGGTCATTGTCTATTTTTTCTTAAAGGGAATTTGGTCACATATACGAAGTATATAATGCACTTATAATCCATGAGCTGTATATGACTCTCTCCAGGCCTGTCATCATGTCTGTCAGGAGAAAATTATAAGTCTATTTTCACCCAAACAATCAACTCAAGTGCAAGTATATGTAAGATGTTACTGTGTCGAGTTCATTCTTCTATCATAAGCCCAATATATTTAAGTGCGTGCAGACTGGTTTTTGACATGTATAGAACAACTTGAGCTGCAAAGCAGCGTTCATCACTTCTATATGATATGGGGAGCATCTTCTGGCCCCCGTTAAGACCTGCAACATTGGACAAGCTGGGTATGCATGAGAGGAGAAATTAGAGGCACATGGGCGAAGCAGCCCTGAACGACTTGACTTTGTTGTTCATTTTCTTGTGTCTATTCGTCTGAAAAGTGTCCTCATTTCTCCATTTCATCTCTGTTGCCGTCCTCCTCCAGGACAATCAATGCCCAGCTCGGCTTAGTGGTAGGACTACTGTGCTCTTATATCTTGTGTCTTTAAAGGACGATAAACTAGCAACCACTGTTCATGTCTATTATCTTTGTATGCCGATGAGCACTGCTTGCAACCTACCTTGCAACAATTGTTTCATAGGGAAAACCAACAATCCAAGTAATTTATCGGTTCTAAAATAGTTGAGCATCTGCATAGAGTTACCCAGTGTGCTTGTACCATGGTCCATGACAGCATTCATGGCTTCCAGTGGCAGTTCGAACTTCGATGTATGAACAGCTTGAATTGAAGTGCGCCCGTGTTTTGTACGAGTCAAGTATTTCCTCAAGGTTGTGCTTTGTCATTTGTCATTTGTCATTTGTTTGCTGCTTCTCCTTGCTCATTTGTTGCTTGTCTTTCGGTCGATTGCAGTGTTAATTTAACGACGGAACATCATAGTGCTGTTTGTAGTTTATTAAGCTTACGCAGCTCATCCAAATAATGCAAGATGTATTTCTAAACTAGATTAGTAATTATTTTTTCTTGGCAACTATATTATGTTACGCCTTTTTGGCCCCTAAAAATGGACTTGTAATAAGTATCATAGGTTTTTCTTACTTTAAAAACTAGTTCAAGGAATAAAACTCTCATTAGCATATATAGAAGTCACCAATACCCTCTACGACTGATATAGGATAAACCCAACAATTCCAAAAACCGAAGGAATGGGTTATCAAGTATATGGAGGTATGCAGTATTGATTGTTATTTATATTTGATCGTAGAATAGTTTTAGGCTGAATAACACATTAAGACGCGTTGGATTATATTTGGGTGGGTTATTAGTTATAGAGTATGTCATTTGGATGTTGTTGTGTTTGTTTTATTTTATGGGATTTTTCCATATTTTCCTAGATTATTTTTAGAATTTATTATGAACTAGTTATTATTTTGACTCGAGTAGGAATCGAGTCAATACTTAATTACGAAACTGCCATTGAGGGTATTTTCTCCCTCCTGACACTTACCCTCCCAAAACCCTCGCCGCTGTGTGCTGCCGCCGCCGCCGCCGTCGCCGACACCGCTCCGCCTTGCCAAACCGTGGCCATGCTGCCCCGACCGATTCCGGCCACCGATCGCATGCCGGCGTGCCGCCACGATGCCACTAAACCGCCTCGGCCGTAGCCACTCCGGGCCGGATTCTGCTGCCGTTCAGTCACCATCGCCACCGTTGTGACCACCAGTCTCACCCTCCCGCCGTTGCCGACGTTTCCCCCACCATCCCGAGCGCCGTCGAGGCCGGCCGCAGCCCCAATCTGAGCACGCCGCCGCCACCACCCATTTTCGACGCCGCCGCCGACAGCCATCGCCGCCCCGGCTGCTTTGTTTGACACCACCATCGGACCAAGCTCGTTGAGCTGGTGCCGATAGACCCCCTGATTGGCCCGTCCTGAATCATCACCGGAAAACCACCGGAATCCGCCGAAAAACTGCTGACACTCGCCGGAAAACCGCCGGATTCGCCGAAAAATTGGATTCGTGGGAAATTCGCCGAATCATCCGCCAAACGCACCCGGTCCAATCTGATCAGACTTCGGACGCCGCTAGGTGCCGAATTCGAGTTTTGAGCCACGAAACGGAAACCCTAGCCGTCACCGATTTTCGACGACGCGAGGTATAATTTATTTTAACTTAATTATTTGAAAGTATTAATTATTAGAATTGCATTCTAGGATTGGTGAATTGTGTGTTATAATAATATATATAAATGTAGATTTGATTAAGGATAAAATATGAAATTTGTTTGATTGAGTGGTGTTAAAAATTGAGGTTAAGAAACTAATTAGGGTAACTAGGTAATGATCATAATCTAATGCAAACTAGCCTAAGTAGACTTGCTAGAATTGATATAGGTTGATGTGTGTTGATTGATGAGTGATTGTGTTGATTGTGTGTGCATGCTATAGGATGTGTGATTCATCATGCGGGCGTTAGTTTTTAGCTTGATTGTGTAGGTACGGTGTAGGAGCTCGCCGCCTAGGCGCGTGGACCCGTTTGGAGCTTCTACCAGGTCCGTTTAGTACTCGTTCTCTGTTTTTACGCTACTCTATTGTGTATTTGATTTATCATGTGCAGGACGAGTTAAGTGGTGTTTTATCGGATCCCACTTAACTCTGGCCATTTAGCCAACGATTTTTCGGATTAATAACCCTCGAGGATGAGATCCCTCGAGTTTGTTTTCGAACTTCAGATCCAGCTCACGATGCCTTCGCACCTATTGTATAAATCCCAACCTAGACCTATATATATGTATAGTTTTCGCGTTTTTAGTGAGAGATTGAATGAGGGAAATCAGACCACCGTGCTACGCGAGCGGGGACATGTGAGTTGATAGTGGGCTCTGGAATGGTGTGCGGTCCATTTCATTCCCGAGGGATCCTGACAACACCTTTGAGTTCCTCAAACCCAGAGAAGTGTGGAGGTTCACGGGTACTATAATGCAGCGCATGTCTAGACTTATGGTTTCAAAGGGTACTAAAGGCGACTGCCTGAGAGTGCTCGGCCTTCGTACTCAAGGCCAGGAGTAATATAGAAGGTGCAGAGGGCGGAAAGGAATGAGATTTCATGCGAGAAGCGATAGAGAAATGGCCAAGGTATGAGAATGAGAAAGAAAGGGGGACACTGTCGACCCGAGGGCTACCTTTAAAATATATAATATTTCCCCATGTTTTTAATATGATTTTGTACTTCTCAGGTATAAATATTATTAATTTAGTGATATTTTTCATTATAATCTAGTTAATTAATATTTTATTAGTGATATTTTGTGCAGATACGAGATTAGGTGATTGACATCCAGAGTATGGAGCAAGATAAATATGAGGACTCCTTTTTTATTTAATTAAGAAATAAGTGTGGCTGATGGGAAACGGTCCAAGACTGTGGGATCTTTATATATGTTTTTGTTACCAGTGGACAAGGGGAAGGCGAAACTTTTTGCAGTCGAAGTCGAGGACTCTGAGAACGAGGACCACACAGTTCGAGGTAAAATTCTGATTCAAAGTGTTAGTGTGGATGTTTTATTTGACTCGGGGTGTACACATTCGTTCCTATCATCCCGATTAGTTTGGAGTTTAGGACTCCAAACGTCTACATTACCGAAGACTTATAGGGTCACCACCGCAATGGGAGAAGGGGAGGTCACAACGTTAGGAGTGACTAACCTATCCTTGGATATACAAGGGAAACCCTATGTGTGGAATTTCATTGTCTATGGGATAATAGGCTTTGATGTACTATTGGAAATGGACTGGTTGTCTGCACACCAGGCTTTTCTCGACTGTAAAGGGAGGAGAGTATTGACTAAACCTTGTAATTGTGAGATGGGGGTCATTTTCCAAGGGTCATGGAATGATCCATCCTCTTGTATTGTGTCGGTTAGTGAGGCAACTGAGTGGTTTGGTGAGGGTTGTAAAGTTTTTCGGCAACTCTAGAGGAGCCTGAGTCCAAACCCAAAGAGTTGTCCATGATTCCGGTGGTAGCAGAATTTTCGGACGTATTTCCAGGTGAACTTCCAGGGTTACCTCCTAAGCGGGCAGTGGAGTTTGTCATTGACCTAGCACCGGGAGTATCACCAATTTCTAAAGCACCATACCGCATGGCTCCAGTGGAACTCAAGGAGTTAAAGAGTCAATTAGAAGAGCTGTTGCAGGCAGGCTTCATACGAGCAAGTACTTCACCCTGGGGAGCCCCTGTTCTTTTTGTAAAGAAGAAGGATGGCTCACTTCGATTGTGTATTGACTATCGCCAGCTCAATCAAGTGACAGTCAAGAATCGGTACCCTTTACCGAGGATTGATGATTTATTTGATCAGTTGAACACAACCGGAATATTCTCAAAAATAGACTTGCGGTCCGGATATCATCAACTACGGGTGAAGGAATCTGACATACAGAAAACGGCTTTCCGAACTCGCTATGGACATTATGAGTTTCTGGTTATGCCTTTTGGTCTGACAAATGCACCAGCGGCCTTTATGTCACTTATGAACATGGTGTTCCACGAATACTTGGATAAGTTTATTATTGTGTTTGTGGACGACATTCTGGTCTATTCAAATAATGAGGAGGACCATGGGAAACACTTGTCCATTGCTCTTCAAGTTTTGAGAGAGAATCAACTGTTCGCCAAATTATCAAAGTGTGACTTCTGGCTGAAGGAGGTGAACTTCCTCGGACATGTTGTCTCAAAGGCGGGAGTTGCAGTGGATCCGTCAAAAGTGAAAGCAGTCATTGATTGGCCACAACCTAAGTCACTCACTGATATCAGAAGCTTCCTCGGTTTGGCGGGTTACTATAGGAAATTCATTAAAGACTTTTCCTTAGTAGCATCGCCGATGACCAAACTTACAAGGAAGGGGGTCAGGTTTGAATGGAGTAGTAAGTGTGAGGAGAGTTTCCAGTTCTCTAAAGAAGAGTTTAACAACTGCACCAGTCTTGACCCTGCCAAATGGTAATGAAGGATTCGTAGTCTTCTGTGATGCGTCTCGGTTGGGTTTAGGATGCGTCCTTATGCAAGATGGTAAGGTGGTGGCTTACGCATCTCGCCAATTGAAGATTCACGAGCAAAATTATGCGACCCACGACTTGGAGCTGGCAGCAGTAGTTTTTGCCCTAAAGATTTGGAGGCACTACTTGTTTGGGGCCCAGTTCGAAGTTTTCACCGACCATCAAAGTTTGAAGTATATCTTCACCCAGAATGACCTTAACCTTCGACAGAGATGATGGATAGAATACTTGAAGGACTATGATTTCCAAATGTTATACCACCCGGGAAAAGCGAACATTGTGGCCGACTATGTCAGCTGAGGTGGTAGCTATTAACCCGGTGGAACGAATGACAGGAATACTGGCGAACCTGGTTATCTCCAATGAATTGGTGGACCGAGTTAAGCTAACACAAATGGAAGATGAGAAGCTGAATGAAATGTTGGACAAAACTCCCAACATTGTAGCAGATTCCAACAGTGTAATCAGATTTAGAGGGAGATTGTGTGTACCCAACAATGATGCATTAAAACGAGATATTCTGGAAGAAGCTCATCGTTCAAGGTTCTCAATACACCCTGGTGTTACAAAGATGTACCAGGACTTGAAACGAACCTACTGGTGGGTTGGAATGAAGAGGGATGTGGTGGATTTTGTTTCCAAGTGTCAGACGTGCCAATTGATCAAAGCCCAACATCAACTACCCGGTGGATTATTACAACCTTTATAGATACCTACCTAGAAATAGGAGCGTGTCACATGTGATTTTATTACTAAACTCCCAAGGACTTTGAAGAGACATGACTCTATATGGGTAGTTGTGGACCGTTTGACTAAGGCAGCTCATTTCATCCCCACAAAATCAACAAGGACTGCGGAATACTTAGCAGAACTGTACATAAATAACATTGTCAGGCTGCATGGAATTCCGAAGGAGATAGTCTCTGACAGAGATCCCCTATTCACGTCACATTTTTGGGAAGTTTTCCAAAAAGCTATGGGGACCCAAATCAAGTTAAGTACAGCATATCACCCCCAAACTGATGGTCAAAGTGAAAGGATCAATCAAACCTTGGAGGATTTGTTGAGAGCTTGCATCCTCGACTGGGGAGGAGATTGGGAGAAACACTTAGCCTTGGCTGAATTCACCTATAATAACTCTTACCAAGCCAGTATAGGAATGGCACCGTTTGAAGCCTTATACGGTAGGCCTTGTCGATCTCCATCATGCTGGTTGGAATCTACAGAGATGGTTATAGTCGGGCCAGAGATGGTGAGAGAAGCAGCTGAAAAGGTGCAACTCATCCAGCAAAGGCTTAAGGCAGCTCAGGATCGGCAGAAAAGTTATGCTGATACTCGAAGGAAGGACTTAGAATTCCAAGTTGGGGAGTTCGTCTACCTTAAGACCTCACCTAAAAAGGGAGTGATCAGATTTAGAACATCAGGGAAGTTGAAGCCAAGATTCATACGACCATTTCCAATTTTGGATCGAATCGGAAGTTGTGCATATAGATTAGCATTACCACCAAGCCTTGATGGTGTACACAATGTCTTTCATGTGTCAATGCTAAAGAAATATGTACGAGATGAGAATCACATTATCACAAATTTTGCAGATTTAGAGCTACAATCGGATTTAACCTACGAGGAAAAACCGATTCAAATCTTGGCAAGTGAAACAAAGACACTCCGTAGCAAGGAGATCCCTTTGGTAAAGGTATTATGGAGAAATCAGGGATCAGAAGAAGCAACATGGGAGACTGAACAGGAAATGGCCAGAAAATATCCTAGCCTGTTTGTAGCATAAAATCCGTGTAAATCCGATTTATGCTATGATATTTCGCGGACGAAATAGTTCTAAGTTGGGGAGATTGTAAAGACCCGGAAAAAAAAATTTTCATTAGCTGGTTAAGTATGAATTACCCGGTTAAATTGAAAAGTAATTTCTAATCGGACGATTCTAGTTGAATCAGTCGAGTCGAACACATTAATTATTCATTTAACCATTTAAGTGAACCATACCATTTAAGAGGTTGAGTGAAAAGGTTAAGTGAACCGTGTTAATTACCCAATTACCCGGTTAAAGGAATTATGGTGAAAGGGTGCTTCCACAAACCCTAGCCGTCATTTATACTTTATAAAAGGAGAAGGGGTCGTTGAACCTAGGAAATACCAATAGATGATGGGGTGTGAGAATTTAATGAAGGGGTCGTTGAACCTAGGAAATACCAATGGATGATGGGGTATGAGAATTTAATGGAGGGAATGGTTGAAGTGTATATATATGCAGGAGGAGGGAGTATTTCATCCCTCATCTCCGTCCCAGGCGACCTCCCCATTACTGTGTGAGTATTTCATCCCTCATCTCTGTCCCAGGCGACCTCTCCATTACTGTATTAGGGTTCACGGGTCACAGTCAGACGTAATCACAAATCAGGTACGTATAATAGGTAGAACATCGTATTTTCCTTATTGGTAGCCTAGGTCAGCCTGAGCCCAGATTCGACTACCATGCACCGAGTGCAACCGGGGTCAATGAATTGACTCAGTCCGACACTGGGTGTGTACGAATTTTGTAATGCATCGACATTGTTTTGGAGTAGTGATAGCCACCCCATAAAAGGCTACGGCCGGGGTGAGTGAGGCACAGCGATTCCTCCATCGCACTGGAGTGCAGTGATAGCCGCCCCATAAAAAGGCTACGGCCGGGGTGTGTGAGGCACTGGCACTAGAGTGCAGTGATAGCCGCCCCATAAAAAGGCTACGGCCGGGGTGTGTGAAGCACTAGCACTAGAATTGGTAGTGAGAGCTTCCCCACAAACGGGGCATAGCAATCACCTGAGTGTAGTGATAGCCGCCCCACAAAAAGGCTACGGCCGGGGTGTGCAAGGCATTGGCACTGGAGTGCAGTGATAGCTTCCCCATAAAAAGGCTACGGCCAGGGTGTGCGAGGCACTGGCACTAGAATTGGTAGTGAGAGCTTCCCCACAAACGGGGCATAGCAATCACCCGAGTGCAGTGATAGCTACCCCACAAAAAGGCTACGGCCGGAGTGTGCGAGGCACTGGCACTGGAGACGGTAGTGGTAGCCTCCCCACAAAAAGGCTACGGCCGGGGTGTGCGGATCACAGCGGATACCTCCTCTGCATTGTTTTGGAGTATAGCGGAATCGCTCCACCGCATATTAAAATAAACATAAGGAAATAGTGGAATGTACTTGTTTTGTTTTATCTATTATACTACTTAGTGTTGTAATCACTAACGCGGAATTGCCTCCGCAGGTGTGCAGATACGAGATTAGGTGATTGACATCCAGAGTATGGAGCAAGATAAATATGAGGACTCCTTTTTTTATTTAATTGAGAAATAAATGTGGCTGCTGGGAAACGGTCCAAGACTATGGGATCTTTATATATGTTATTATTTATAAAAAATGTTTGACATAATTACTTTACTTTTGAGTAACACCTAGCCAGTTAGGCCCACAATATCGTGAAAAAGGTGGGTCGTTACACCTTCACTTTCTTTTCAGCAACAACAACAACCAAATTTGGTCCAAATGTTCAATTCCATGCAACAAACTATGCAACAATTTATACAGAATCAGCAGCAACAACAACAACAGTTTATGCAACAAGTTATGGTGCAATTAAACAAGGAACCAAGTGAGCGACCCAGGGGTGTACGTCCTAGCCAACCAGAACAACCAAGGAATGATGGTCAAGAGCATTGCAAAGCTATAACAACCCAGAGTGGTATTACTTTATTGGGTTGAACTGGTTCTTGTAAAGTAATACCACTCCGGGTTGTTATAGCTTTGCAATGCTCTTGCCCATCATTCCTTGGTTGTTCTGGTTGGCTAGGACGTACACCCTTGGGTCGCTCACTTGGTTTCTCTTTGTGAAGAAGATATTGATGTGGATGAGATGGTTAAATTATTAGATTCACAACCAATTTTGCCTCAACGATTCAAAGTTGTGGAAACCTTAGATCTACCATTCCACAAATTGCTGCCATCAATTGAATTACCACTTATTTTAGAGCTAAAGCAACTTCCAAAACATCTCAGGTATATTTTGTTAGGGCTTGATGACACTCTTTCTATTATTATACTTCAGAGCTAACTATATTGCAGAAAGAGAAGCTGATTAGAATACTAAAAGATCACAAGTCAGCTATTGCTTGGACTATAGCAGACAAACATGGCATCTGGTGTGGTTGCTGGTCATTTTCTCCTGGACAGAAGTTTTTTCCATATGGTGCAATTGAAATTAAGACTGAACAAGGAGATCAATCATTTAAAGTCAATGAAGCATGGGTCAAGTCCAAATTCAGTTATTCATGATAATCATCCACCAACTAATTGAAATGAGGGAGTTCTCTTTCACTTCTTTTTCTTTATTTTTAATTTTGAGGACAATGTTTAGTTTAAGTTTGGGGGTAATGCCTTAATTTTATGCATATTGTTCATGCTTGACTCATATTTAGATTTAGATATATATATATATATATATATATATATATATGTGTAGTTTAGTGTAAAAATTTATTATGCAATGGTATTTTAGTCTCTTGGTTCAATGATAGATACATGTGAATTAGTCTTACCTTTCTTGGGAAAAGTTGATTAATTGATATGAGGGATGAACTGAGTAAAAGATTGCATTTGAGAGTTGGTTCTCTACCTTATATTATTTTCACAATCCTTTAGTTTAGATGATTTCAATGATTGTTCTGCAATAAGGATTGTACATGATGGTCATGACTTTTAGAATTTGTCCTAGCGACTTTCGAGGCGAAATATTTGGTTTGCCATGTTAATGGAAAATGATATAGGCATTTCTTTTTGATGAGTCTGGGCCTTTCTTCAAGCCTACCTAATATGAATTATCCTCTGTACACAATTTCATGGCCTTTATTATACATATTTGTTTGATTACCCTTATTTTAGCCTTAGCCTTTTTATTGAAAATATATCCGGCTGCTTGAGTCCTAGCACCCTAGTGTTTTGAAATCGTTCTAAATTCTAACAAGGATGAAACTTTGAGTAGTATGGGGGAAGGCATCGTGTTATAGAGTGGGGATTGAGTAGAAAGTGTAGACTTTCCTGGCACTTTACTTTGTAAAAAAAAAGAAAAAAAGAAAAAAAGAGAAAAGAAGAAGAAATTGAAAAAAAAATGAAAAAAGATGAGGCAATGATCCTCCACCAGTAAACACAAGATGAAGTAATAGTCTTCCATTGGTTTGAAAGAAAAGAGAAAATGAAAAAGTAGTAGGTAGTCAATGGAAAATCAAAGCAAAGTTAGTTCTTATATTGGATCATTTCGATACTACATTTAAAGAAGTTTGTGTCATATTGTTTGGGGATTTGTTGTACATGTATGTCAGGATTTAGAAAGGATTTTTAATTCTAGGGTGCATATTAGCCTCTGATTTTTCTATCTTATTTATTCGATTTTTGGTCCCTAGCCCCTGGCCTCGTTACAACCTATAAAGACCTATTGATTCCATTGAATTGGCATTGCCTACATTAGTGGAGATGGGAGCGAATGGTGAACATATTTAAGCATGTGCCTGATTGTATTCTGTTGGTTGCATCTGAGAATGATAAACCAATGGACTATCACACACACACAGAGAGCTTTCTTTTGGATGTGATTGATGAAAGGGAATTTCTGATTTGATTGACATCTTGTTGACTCTTGAGGGTTTGATTGAGAATCATATGAGAACATAATGGGGACTAAGTATTTTTGTATAGTAAAATTTTCTTTGTTATGATATTTTGCTCGGGACACGCAAAAGTTTAAGTTTGGGGGTGTGTTAAGTGTTTAAAATATATAATATTTCCCCATGTTTTTAATATGATTTTGTACTTCTCGGGTATAAACATTATTAATTTAGTGATATTTTTCATTATATTCTAGTTAATTAATATTTTATTAGATATGCTTAATTTTGGTGTTTCAATGCAGAAAAAGATGAATAAATTAAGTGTTGGATTTGATTGGTCATGACACTTGGCCCTACCCAATGGCTACAATTCATAGTGTTCAATGGAGTCGAACAGTTGGAAACTTGAAGGGACATTATAATTAATTAGAGTACGTCGATTTGTGAACACCCTCTTCGAATTCTTGTATCTCCACTTCTATATAAAGGGGTGGTCATTTGTTGTTGATCATATCTCATCTCTTGGCTTCAGAGTGTAGTAGAAGTAGTAGTTTTAGTTTTTGTAATTTCTTTCTCTTTCGTAATAAAAGTTAGTTTCTTTTTTATATTGTTTTCTATTTTTATTATGGAGTAGTTTTTTATTTCGTTCTAGAGAAGAATGAAACTTAACATGATTTAATTAAATTCATTTCAAGCTCTTACTCTTTTATTCAATCGGATCGTTTGAATTATCATTTTCTAAATGCTAAGAATAGATTGATCACCTGTTTCTTAGATCATGAGGTTTAATTTGATTTCGGGAGAAATTAATTAGATTAGTCATTGATAATTCATCATACGATGAGTCTTTTGACTTGTTTGTCGTTGTGGTCGGAAGATACACAACACCGTATGCGATTGTAAGGCAAATCTTAATGCATTATTTTGTTGATTAATCAATTATCACCGGGAGGTAGAAATTGAGGCAAAATAATAGAGGCATGAAGGAGCGGGAGCCACCATGTTATATAATTATCCTAGATCGACAATCTAAGAGAATAAAAGATAAGAGGAAGATTTAATGAAGATTAAATTCATGTTATGGGAAATTTGACTCTAGAACAAGTTTTATAATTTTAACTCCTCTTTTTATTTAAGTCATTATTTAGATTTCGTTAAGCAATTATTTCTGTTTTGTTCTTAATTTTATTTTCTTTAATTAATTTAAGGAAATTCATCTATCTGTGGGAACAATACTCTAATTTATCATCATATTACTTGTTTCGACCGTGTATACTTGCATGTCATTGAAAATATTCGAACAATGAGCAGCACGGAACCACGCACACATGTACCTGCCGCATGTAACGTATAATGATGATGTATTAATGCTATGTGAATGATAATTTAGATGTGTTTGTTTGGATGAATTGCCTATTATGAAATGAACGGATAGATGTGAATGAGCAGGGACTCTTGAAATCAGCCTCGGCTTAGATGAAAACAAATGAGATAATAATGGAATGTCGCGATAGATTGTTATATTTTGTCATATTTTGATAAAATATTTATATACCTTTGTTGTGGACAGGTTGGCCCTTATTGCACTTTTAAGGGAAACTTTGTCCGTTTTTACGTAGTAGTATATATTTTCTTTTGGTTTCTTATTTATTATTTTGTCTTGTTTTTGCTTGTACATCATAGCATACATGTAGGACCGTGTTAGAACCCAATTATTCTCATTCATGCATTTCATGTTTGCATCTACATCTTGAGACGCCGAGGGTAGATCCGGGTTGGCTTAATCGAACCCAGTAGATTAGCGAACGGTTCGGTCGCCGGTGACATTTCTAAGTCGGTTCACGGGTGAGCCGAAACGGGGTGTTACAGCCTCTACTGTTTTTGACCTGCTTATTTCCTTCTATTATTAATGGAAAACAAAACAATACAGTTGATTACAAGATAACTATGACATAATTATGACACCTATCATTTAATGGAACGTTTTTTTATCTAAATAGTCTATTCTTTTACATGTATAATGACCCAACTACGGCATTCTTTTAATTAGATATATGCCCGCCCAGGTATGTGTATCCAGTTTGTTGTTTCTTTGTTTTGTAGGCCTCAAGATTTTTAAAAAAAAATTCAAATTCATAGAAATAAGCTCATCAAAATTTGTTCAACTGCGTCCTCTAGCTAAGATAAACACAAACATCCAAATTTATAGCCTATCAAATTTGCGAACAATAAATACTTTAATAAGACTGTTAACTAATAGCTATGAATCATATTGCCCGCGCTTCGCACGCGCGGGTCATACCTAGTTATGAGCTAAAACCGAGTTCTCTGTAACTCGCCATTCCCTTTACATTTTACTGTGAAGAAGCAAAATGGCCATAATATGGAATCCAACTCCGCCTTCTTCACTTAGCCTCTTCTCTTTCCTCCTATCCCAATACCACTAAAAAATCTCAGTGCTATAGCATGACGGCATGGAAATTATAATCAAAAAAGGAGAGGCCAAAGTGAAATGTAGGTTTGAATTTTAGAAGACTTTTTCTAGGCAGTGCTGAAAAAGAGTTATCCACCCAAGTCAACTTCTGTGTTTGACTTGAAAGTGGCTCCGCGTAGTCATCCCCTCTCCACAATCGCTTTATCCAACACAGCCACGTCCACATCTGCGATTTGTGCCATGCAAAAAAGCGATGGGGTCCGCGTGAGTGGGGTGAGGAAGCATGACGGAGCCCACTTCGTCCTAACACGACGCGCATTCCAACGTGGGCGTGGGGCATATTGATGGAGTGGTTGAGCGACGTTACTCACTATCCACTCTACACAGATCAATGTTGATATTATTATTTATATTTATTATTTATTTAAAATAATAAAATAAAATTTAAGAAAATTTTTAATCTTATTTACTGTCAATTTTATATGTGTTCATATTAATATTATGTTTATTATTTATTCAATATAATACAACAAAATCTAGGAAAATTTTATCTTATTTACTGTCAATTTTATATATGCTCATAATATTATTTGTGTTTATTATTTATTTAATATAATAAGATAAAATCTAGAGAATATTTTTACAGTTTTTATATTTTTTAGTAAAAAATTTTAGAAAGCAACAATTAATTAAGTATTGCTAATACGTCCGTCGTCTTATTTATACACAACTAACATGTAAGCCACATTAATTATAAATTTTAAAATATAATATTATTTAAGTATGACCAATATTTCTATATAGATAAATTTAACTTTGTTAACGTCATTGTTTATGTACAGTATATATTTTATACATTCTCATTTTATATTTATTTTACTTATTTTTCTCTAATGTATATTACGATTGTTTGTAGTTTTATTTGCATACAATGATTTATTTATATGTTATTTATTTTATTTACAAGTTTTTTTTATAATTAAAAAATAAATAAATTATTAATTAAATAGCATTTTATATCTTAAAATCATAAGCACTGACTAATATTTATATAAAATTTATTAAATTATATTTAATCACATTTAAAGAAAAAGACATTATTTAATGTCTTTCCTTTTTTTGACTTATATTTTATAAAAAATATACATCATTATTACAACTTTCATTTTAATTAATAAACATAAATTCTATTTTAAAATGTTATTTTATTTAATACAAATAAAATTTTACTTTTTAATTTTATTTAAATTTTAAGAAAAAATGTTTAACTAATGCTTATTTTCAATTGAGAGGAAAATTTAAATGTATTGTGCATAACAATGGGTTGAGAAAAAATATAATGTAGACTTAAGTATTTGAGAAGTTAGAGGTAAATTTATCTTAAAAAATTTTAAAGGACATTAATATATAATATCAATTGAATCTTACAAAATTTTGCTTAAAAGTAGCGACTTGGCGTCATTTAAATGTTATATATAACGATGCCACTCTCTTGCACCAATTGAACGTGGTGCTTCAGCTTTTTTGCAAGTTGCATGTTACCTTTTTTACTTGTTGTCTACAAACATTGCTTGAGTTTATTGCATGTGTGCAACTTTTGAGTCGCTCCGTCACCACTGTTCTTCTCCTTCTCGCCCGCCTCACCCTTGGCTTCAATGGCTCTTTCTCCTTGTCTGTCGAACACGAAGTCCCCTACCGCTACATGGCTCAAACAACCTTAACTTCATGTCGATTATCCAAGCGTAATTTTAAAGCTCTCCACAGGTGGAGTACCTACATATATCTAGTTATCACTAGTGTTGCTAAATGATCCGGGTAAATAAGGTACCACCCATCCCGACTAAAAAATATAGACTTTGGTTCCACCATGTTGGTCTATGGGTTTGGCTCAATTAACACTCTGTTTTATATCAAGATTGGGTTTGGGTCTGAAAGGACCCAAACTTATAAGGATTTGACACCCAAAAATATTTAATTTTTGTTTTCTTTATATAATATTGTGATATATAATATATCTTTTAAAATATATTATATTTTTATTATAATGAGAATAATTATCATAAAATATTTAAATTTTTATGCATTTTTATACAAATATATAGGATATATTTATTATCGGTTCGGGTTTGAGTTTGGGTTTCCTAAATCGTGTTCGGGTTTAAGTTGAAGAAAATATATTCAAGTTTAGGTATTTCATATCAGGTTAGGCTTGTGTCTTGTAAAATGTAAACTGAAGTGACCCATTGGCAACACTAATTATCACCCACCCGGTGAAGCGCTAGCAAAATGTTAAAGGCCAAGATAAGTGACTTCTGGAAGAGAGTTAACCGGGTGAGGTCGAGAGGAATTTCCAATATAAAAGTCCACCAATTGTATTTACAAAATTTTATAATTAATAATATTATCATCGTGTATGATTAAGTTAATTAAATTATTACATATTATATTACTTCAATTACTTTTAATTTGCATGTAGCGTGTTTTTTATTTACTTATAAATCTTTGTTAAGTTAATTTTAACTTCTAAGTTACTTGTTGTGTGTAAATTTTATCATTTTTCGTGAGATCTTCGACCGACATATGATTTGAGCGCTACACATACCATACCTATCTTAAGAAGCGGTTAAGTGTGTGCCAAATATTAATGATTTTATGGTGTTAATTATTAACTGAATAGGGTGTTAATGTTAATTATGGTACGGTGTTAATTATTAATGAATTATATATATATATATATATATATATATATATAGGGCAATGCTACAGTGCGCTGCCCTATTTTGGCAGCGTATTGGCGCTGCCTCGCGTGGGCCGTCGGATCTTGATCCAACGGCCCATAATCAAACCACCCACCCACCCCCTCTGGACCCGTTTGCCAGCCCGCCAGACCCACCCAACCCGCCCGACCTGCCCCGCGACTGCCTTGCCGCACCGCGCACTGCCCTCCGCTGCGCCGCCCTTCCCGCCGAGCCGGAATGCTGCACCGCCAACCCCCCGAGCCGGAACCCTGCACCGCCAACGGCCTCGCCCCTGCCGCAGCCGCGGCCTCGCCCTCCACCCCCTCTGCCCGCCCGGCCATCACCCGCCGCCGTGGTCCCCGCCCCCAGGCAGCACCGTGGATCCTTCGCCAACCCTCCCCATCTCTGCCACTGCCCGATCAGCGCCCCCTCCACCCCTCGCCCGCCCCCAGCTGGCGCCCCCACCACCCCCCACGAGGCCGCAGCTGTGGCAGGGCGAGGCCGCTGGCGGGGTCGAGCGGTGGTGGAGGAGGGGGGCGCACGGCGGCGAGGCGGCTGCGCCGGGCAGGGGGAGGAGGGTGGTGGCCAGGGCCTCGACTGCTGGCTGGGAGGGCGGAGCGGCGGAGGGCAGTGCACGGTGCAGCGAGGCGATTGCGGGGCGGGTCGGGCGGGTTAGGCAGGCCAGCAAACGGGTCCAGAGAGGGTGGGTGGGTGGTTTGATTGTGGGCCGTCGGATCAAGATCCGACGGCCCACGCAAGGCAACGCCAATACGCTGCCAAAATAGGGCAGTGCATTGTAGCGCTACCCTATGTATATATATAATTTATTATAAATTTTAAAACTTAAACTTAGGTGTCTCATTGCCTCATTAATACTTTATTATTATTATTTATTTTTATTAATAAAAAGAGAATTAAAAGTCTATTGTAATGAAAGTAGAGATTTAACAGATTAAAATTTAATATAAAAATTTAAATTATTATAATTTATTTTTTAATTTATTAATATATATATATATCTTAAAATCATGAAATATTAAAATATATCTTATTGATAGATCGCAATATATCTATGAAAATTGAGACATTATTTATTTTTATTATTATTATTATTATTATTATTATTTTAACTCTTTATAAAAATGAGAGGCTGAGCTCTCGTTAACTTCTGAAAATTTAACGGATCAAATCTGACAAAAAATATAAATCTAAAAGTTTATCTTTGTAATAGATGGATATCAATTGATATCGCTAACGATTGTAAATCGTGGAGTTGTTTAGTAGTAGAAAATAGAATAGATCCAGCCAGAGCAGGTGGTGATTCCCAATAAATGGGAGGAAGTAGTCGATGCTTCTCCTCCCATGACCCATCCCCTCTCCTACCACCACCTCGCGGTTTCTTGCTGCTCAAGCTCTCCTTCTCCTCGTTGATTAGTAGATTAGTCTTTGGTTCCCGGTGGTGAGTTGGGTGTGAGAGCGATGGGGAATTGCTGCTCCGGTTCTGCGGGAGGCAAGGAGGCCGTCGGCGGGGGCGGCGGAGGGACGGCGGCGGGGGGCAATTCTAGGACGGAGGCGAACGAGGCCACCGATCTTTTCTCAGATCTCGCGGCTACACAGGCCTCTACTCGCAGATCGAGGTTGATTTCGTGATCATACATTCCTCATTTTTCGATTTTTTGTTTTTGTGATCTCAGGAGCCCTAGGGCTTTTTATCGGAATTTGTCTTGCTTGCAGATCTTGTTATGGTATAGAATGTTGTTGGTGAAGGTTAGATGTAATTTTTTACACCGCATTTGGCGAATGTTGGATGATGCTTTTATCCTTTTTAATAACACACTGTTGAATGAGATTGTTGGGGTTACACAATACTGTACTAGATAGTTGCTATCAGTCAATGTGTGGGTAGTGAATTAGAGATGATTTAATGTGAAAAATTGGTGAAACTGGTTATTTAGTATCAGATTGAAAATTGGTACAACTGTTCGACTTACACGATTTTGAAGGCATAAAACTGTTATATGGGGCCGAGCTTCTATTCTTGGGAACCGTAGATTTTTTTGTATTTGGTTAGTTTGCAGATCTTGTTAAAGAGTATGTTGTTGGAGTTAAAAATTGGGGCTGTACTTTTGGTTAGTAGTTGACGCTGCATTTGGCTAAACTGTTGGATTGTATTGCTGGGAGTTAATAAAATAGTTGATAATTGCTATTTTGGGGTTAGTGATGATAAATTGTGAAAATTGGTAAATTTCCTAATGGAGGAGGGGTTGGTGTCAAGAAGGGCATCTAGCCATTAAAACTCTGCCATTTTTTTATTATGTGAATCTAATTTAGGATCCATGTCTCCATCACGTTGTTTGTTTCCGTTGAAAGAAGAACAAGAATAAGAGTGCAGATTGGTATAATTGTTCTTGTAATGTATAGCAAGGCTCTTAAATGATTGAAGGCATGGCACGTTGGATTAGCATGAGTGTTATCTATTTTATTTATTTTATAACTTTGATTGTTCAATCCTTTCTTTAAAAAATGGCCAACTGTACGTGATTTTTAAGGAGATAGTTGACTAACTATTGGTTATGGTCTTCCTTGAAATCATGACTAAAGAAGTTCATAGTCACAACTAAACTGTCTATTTAAATAAATTGTTAACTAAATAACAAGAGATTATTGTGTGAAGTTTATTGGTTTTTTTGGATCCCAATTTTCAGTTTTAGAAATATATTATTATAAAAAAATCAGCAGTAGCTGATACCCCTACATCAGCAAAATTTAACTGTGAGCCCTTGAATTGTAAGGATGGTTGGATGATGAGGGTAATTTTGTCCAAGTTACAAACAATACAGCCATATGTTCAAAACGGATGGCTAGATTTACATGCTGATATTTTTATATTAGCTGTTGCTGATACTAGACAATCTTATCTTTATTATAAATCACTAAGTGTAATATGAGTTATTGCTCTCAAAATAGAGATGATTGTCGGAGTTTCGCCAACTAGCTATGTGGTATACAAAGATTTCTTTTCTATTAAAAATAGGTGTGGGGAGAATATTGGTATGGCGAAAGAATAAAAAATGCCGAGTTATTTTGTGGATAGAAGGAGGATTATACATTCAGTGATTATATAGAAGTGGGTGTGGGGATAATGGCAATTTGAGTGTTAAATTTCGAGATGGATAAATGACACACAAATTCGAGAGTAAGGATCTATTTTAATGGTAGAGTCTAAGGGAGAAAGTGGCAGATTAAGATCAAGGCTTTTCTTGGCCATGGGTGATGACAAACTTCTATAAGAAATATTCCATGGATTATATGTCAGTGGTCTTCCACAAGGTAATTAGCCTAAAGCTGATGCACTTCAAGTAGAAGAAGACTTCATATTAGAGATGATCATCCCAAAGCTGTTGGAGTCTATTCCAGGAGAAATAGAACCCAACATTAAGTTAGTCTCTTATTTGTTTTTTTGTTATTCTGGTTATTATTAGAAAATTGCCTATTTAAGATGTTTTTCTTGTTGCACTACAATTTATGTGCAGTTGTATTGGAAGTGTTCATAATAGTTTTACTATTAAGTGAGAGAGAGTACATCTCTGGACATTTTAGTTTACTGTTGTGCCAGTCAGTTTGTTTCAAACAATAAAGTCGTATATTTTCTTCTATTCATTGGGGATATTATTACTCCTTTCCTAATTTTCTCGTCAAATATTATCCTCCGTAGTCTGAACCATTATGAGAGGAATATTTTTATTATTATTGATATTCATCATACAGAAGGCATGGATCTATGTTGCGAATTCTGTAATTTACCTAACCTGCGGGCTACCATGGAACTAGGATAGCATCATTTGGAAGCATCTTTTTTGGCAGAAATTTCAGCTACATCGATTTTGGATATGACACAAAAGATTTTATTGGCATTTTTGTTAAAAATGACTTGAATCAAGGCCTAGAGTAAAAAATGAATTTATGCACATCAAATTGGTGCTAAAAGGCTATTGACTGGAACTTGATGATAGGATCAACATTCCTGATGCTATAATTTCGAATTTGATGCATAATTATTCATTCCTTTTTAAGCCATAGAAGTAACTGCACTAACGTCTCTATTTTTACTAGCTTCTGATTATCTTCTTTTAAGTTGTGTTTTTATGGAAAAAATATCTAATTTGCAGCTTATTTTGTAATTATTATTCTAGGTATCTTTATCTGCTTCAAATTTACTTGATCGAGATGTGTTTTCCAAGGTACAGGTCCCTGTTGCTCTCTCTTACATTTTCTCTTCTGCAGTGAACTTCAAATACATTGATTGTGTTGAGCACATGATTTTTATCATCTTTGCACTTGAAAATCCTACTTAATACACTAGTTTTTCCTTTAAATTTTTTAATTAGAGCACAAAGTGCTTGATTTTTTTACAGTTATTTATTGTTATATTTTCATTTTTTTTAATTTTAGTTTTAAGTTTTTTGAAAAATCGTACCTTTAGAAGCTACCCAATTTATGTCAAAATTGACCCAATAGGAAAATGACTATTGTCTGGATGTCTACTATTTTTTTCTCCGCTCATGTTAATCGTTGGCATCCCCATGTTTTTGTTGTAATTCTGTTATATTTGCAGAGTGATCCCATGGCAGTTATATATACAAAAAATCAGATGGAATGCTTGAAGAACTTGGTCGGACGGAAGTATTGCTGAATTCTTTAAATCCTACATGGATTACTAAATTTAATGTGACATTCTACTTTGAGCTTGTGCAGTCCTTGGTGTAAGCTTCACAATTTGTCTATATTGTTTTCTCATGTAGTTAACAAGCATTTTTTTCTCTATTTTTTTTAATGTATTTCTGTGCCATTTGATCAGGTTTCGGGTGTATGATATTGACACACAGTTCCACAATGTACCACTGAAGGTAAACAACCTTCATACACAATCGTGGTATTTTTCACTTCTGAGGTGATGAGCACTTGAATTATGAGCTCACAACAGTAAAAATTAAAATAAACTGTTTCTGTAATTTATGATTAACTGAAGGTTAATATTTGCCTACTTTTTATTCTGGAGCCAAATTCTGGCTAGTGTATGGCTAATTTCATAATCTTTTTATACATGAAGGCGCTGAAATTGGAGGATCAGCAGTATCTCGGTGAGGCTAGCTGTACATTATCCGAGGTATTCAAAGATTAAGGGACAAAATAAAATATAAGGAATGTATCTAATGCACTTTTGGGTGTTCCTACCCTGCTACTGACTTTAATAGACGTTCAAATCTGACTTCACTAGTTGCTGCATCGATTTGTTGCATAACTTGGTATTCCTTTTAAGCAGATTGTTACTAAACCTACAAGGTCATTGACATTGCACCTTGAGGACAAGTCAGATAAGGGGGCAAACCTCATGATACAAGGGGATCTAACAATCCATGCAGAAGAACTTTGTAATTCCAAAGTCGCAGTTGAGATTTTAATTCGATGTTCAAATTTGGAAAATAAGGACCTTTTCTCCAAGAGTGTATGTACTGTGGTATTTTTTTTATCTTGAAATTAACCTTTTAACAAGGAATGGTGGTCAATCTGTTATGTTTTTGTAATATTTCAGGACCCTTTCTTGGTGATAAGTAAAATTGTGGAAAATGGCGGACTGGTTCCTCTTTGCAAAACAGAAGTGATAAAAATACTCTGAGTCCAATATGGAAGGCTGTGGTTTTAAATCTTCAACAAGTTGGGAGCAAGGTAATTGTTCAATTCACTTGAGAATATGCTTCTTCTTCCTTTTCTTTCTTTCTACAATTTTTACTTATATATGATTATTTGCTTGCAGGACAACCCACTTGTCTTGGAATGTTATAACTTCAATAGCAATGGCAAGCATGATTTGATTGGGTAAGGTTAATGTTTTTCTCTTTTTTGTTCTATATCATGAGTTTCATATGCTACTTCTAGTCTGCCTGTACACAATTATCTGTTTAAGCTATTTAATCACACTAGTGACACTCCAATTCATGGTTTTGCCATTTCAGTTGTAACTTGCCGAGATGATATTTGCGGGCTGATTTCGCCTATATCGCTGATATTTGACAAAATTTTTGCCAGCAATATCTATCTTGTCACCAGCGAAATTGTCAACCTTTTTTGTTTGGGGTTCAAACTCATCAACCTATCTATACCAAATTAGTTGTTTGGTGCCATTAATCCATTAGCATGTGTTGGTCCACCATATTTGCACCCAATTACTTTGTTTGTAACTTTGATTAACCATCTTAATTATTTACTAGCCTGTTAATTTTATTTTTTTTAGATCAATTATTTAATCTTATTAAGTGCCTTGTGAGTAAATTTTTGATGTATTTAGTGGATTTTTTTATAAGTACCTTGTTTAATAGATTATTATTAGCTTATTTGCATTAATTAATTTAAATCAACTAAGTAAGGTAGCAATTATGTAAGTTTAATGTGTATTATTGTTCATAAGTATGTTATTTAGGGTTCAAACCTATGTTTATACATTCAAGAGCTATAGAATAATCATCCTTATCTTATAATAATATATTATAAGCATTACAAATTTTTCTAAAAATTTCCAGCATATCTCTTATATCTCAGCCAGCCGAATGTCCAAAACGAAACTGAAATCCGATATTGCAAATATATTTTAAAGTTTTTACTGCTTCAGCTTTTATTTATCAATGCAGTAAAGTTCGGAAATCACTCAATGACTTAGAAAATATGGGCAATCAGCAGCATGGAGAGAATCTATTCACTTCTATCGATCATCAGAATAAGGTGGATCTTAATGCATGTGCTTCCTTGTTAACAAATCCTTGTTGTGACTTCTATAATAATTTCTTACATTGTTTCAGGTGAGTAAAGGTCAGTTATTTGTACAGGAGTACTTTGAAAGTGAGCAATACACATTCTTGGATTACATAGCCAATGGCTACGAACTAAATTTTATGGTAGCAATTGATTTCACAGGTAAATACAATTTTAGTGAGTGAAACAGTTGTGCTCGTGATGACTTAAACTCATCTTTTGGTTTTTAATTATGTAAGCCTCAAATGGGAATCCCAGGCTTCCAGATTCTCTGCATTACATTGACCAATCTGGTCGATACAATGCATACCAGAGGGTGAGTAACTAGCCATTATGATTTTTTGAAGTAGCATTTTTCTATTTTTCTTACCCTTTCAATGTTCTAGAAATAATAGTTTCTCATTTCATTGTGAAGGCAATAGTTGAAGTTGGAGGAGTTATACAGTTTTATGATTCAGATAAAAAATTTCCTGCTTGGGGGTTCGGAGCAAGGCCAATTGATGGTCCGGTGTCTCACTGTTTTAATTTGAATGGAAGCAAGAACCATGCTGAGGTTTGACCTGATTGCCGATTATATTCTGGCCTAGTGTGATTGGATGTAGGATTAATATTGTATCATTTCTTGCCCACACATACAACGCGCTCTATTATTTAACACTGTAGCGCTGCATTTTTCAAGTTAATTGGTATTTTATTGAATTCTCAAATGGGTGCTTACTAGTCATCACAACTAATCCTTACTGGTTTCCTGGGCTTCAAGATTTCAGGTTGATGGAATTACTGGGATAATGTCTGCCTATTCCAGTGCACTTCAGAATGTGGCTTTGGCAGGGCCTACCCTGTTTGGGCCAGTGGTCAACCGAGCATCACATCTAGCAAGTGAATCTGTTCAAAAGAATGAGCGTAAATACTTTGTGCTTCTGATTATCACGGTAGGTTTACTATGTCAACTGTCTTGTTTGTTTTCTTCTCCTATTTTATCTTGTGCCTGAGTCCCTGTAATTCTACTTCAGGATGGAGTGATCACGGATCTTCAGGAAACCATAGATGCAATTGTGAAAGCATCTGAACTGCCTCTGTCAATTCTAATCATTGGAGTTGGTGGGGCTGATTTTAAAGAAATGGAGGTACTCTTATACTTGTCATAATTTTCTTTTGAACTTAGCCATTCTTATGCGAAGATGTTTAGCAAGTCCATGTCTGTGTAGTTCTTAGATGCAGATAAAGTAGAAAGACTAGAAGGCTTGACAGGAAGAGTGGCTTCGCGTGATATTGTACAGTTTGTTCCAATGCGTGATGTACAACGTAACCAAATTCTGTAACTTTTTTCTCATACTTACACCTACCCACTCTGTTCTTTGGTGCATCATATTTAAATTTAGCATATACTGCAGATGGAGAGGTGTCAGTGGTGCAGTCACTTCTTTCTGAGTTGCCAAGCCAGTTTATGAGCTACATGCGAACCCAAAAATTGAACCACGTAGAAAGTGAAGCTGTTGTGAGTACATTTTGGACTTGAGTGCAGGTTATCAATGTAAGCGCTTCTGCAATTTTCAAGTTGTAGAAGCTATGGTACCTTTTGCCTTTCCACACGGGATGAAGATCCAGCATTTGGAAGGTAAAGTGATTATATCAATTAAAACATGAAAAAAGTAGTGGTGATCTTCTCTGCTGACCAATTTGCATTTTTGGCATGCTTTTCTCGTTCATAGAAGATCCTCATATTGGCTAGTGCATGTTTTGAGAGTATGCGCTGATTCATGCGGAAGTGCCTAATTCCTTGTGAAAAATAAAATGACCAAAATGAAGGCACATGTAAACGCAACTTTTGTTCCATATTGAAGCGGTTGTATAACAAAATTTGATGATACCCATGTTTTATTACCAAGAAATGTCAATTTGTCTTGTTCCACTCTATTCTGTTTAGAGTTTGCTTAACAAATGATGTTTAAAGAAAGAAAATTATGTTATATTTTCTTAGTTTTTATTTAAGCAGTTGCCTTAATTTTTTGCTTGTATTTTAAGCAGGGACTGAATTCACGCTAAATGTATAGTCACAAATGAATTACTATTTCACTGGTACAAGTATTATGAACCACCAGCCACTGCCTCGGCAGCACCGGATGCCCGCAGGTTTCCGGTCTCCACTCAATCTTTTGTCGTGGATTTGTCAATGTGATTATTGATGGCTTTTGGTGATGTATTTTCTTGCTTTTCTACTTGTTCTTCGGGCTTTATCCTTTTTTTTGGTTGCTCTTTAGGATTGTTTTTAAGTGTGATTCTCTTCGCCTATGATCTGGGTTTCCATATGCTTGAAAATTTCTTCGTACTTAGGTGTGAAACCCCTCTTCTGGGGCATCTTCCATCGGCACCGCCACGGTGAGTTCTTTTCCATTGCTAGGGGATCTTGGTTTCCCAAGATCTGGTAAGTGATGGGGAATATTTGGTTGAGCTTGTACTTTGTACAAAATGTTTCTATTTTCTCTTTAGGGGTGTGTTTGAAATCTTGGATAGTGAAAAGTGGAAGAAGTGAATGCGAGAAAGTAAAAGAAATGAGAAGAGTAAGAAGGAATCCAATCAATACTTATGTGTTTAATATATATGAGAACCGATTTCCTGCGGCGGAGGCAGGAATCGGTTCTTTGTGCCACAAATATTTTGGGCTGTCCGATTTCACGGCCTTGATTTATTATTATTTTTTTATAAAAAATTAAAAATTTGATCTAGGCCATCCAATTACAAGGATGGCCCAGATCATCGAGCGCCGGAGCACCACTGGGGCAGCGACAGCGAGGGGGGAGCTCGCTGGGGTTAGGCCGTTGCTAGCCTCGCCCCTTTGTCTCGCCCCTGCCCCGGCACCCAATCCTCACCGCACCACCCTCGTTCCTTTTGCTTGTCGCGGCCGCGGCTTGATCCAGCTGGGATAGGTTGGACCCGGCCTTCCCCTAGTCAGATTTGGTTGGGGGACGGCCGGTCCAGCCTGTCGCGGCCAGATCTAGCCGGCGGCGGCTAGATCAAGTTGCAACAAGAAAAAAAACTTGTGCCGCAAATGCCGTCGCCTTGCTGCGGATGTCCCTCCACCTCGTTCCCTTTAACCCTGTTGTCCTGCCCCCTCGCGGCCGATTGAGAGGGGAAGGAAAGAGAGAGATGATATAATAAGAAGCTTTATATAGGGAAGAAACTTTAAGAAACTCAATTAAAGTGTTAGATCTTGATGGATGGTCAAGATTAAAAGAAGAGTTTCAAATAAAGTTTTATCGTGACTGAAGTACCTTTCCATTAATTTTCCAAAAATTAATACTAAATGTTAGATCTTAATAAATGCTTAATATTAATAGTAAGCTTTTTAAGTGTAACTTTTAGTGTAATTAGAATGCCCTTGTACTAATTTTCTCCCCGTTGTCTTGTCCGACCCTTCGTCTCCTCCTTCTCCCACATTCCTCCTACTTCATTGGTCTCGTCTCCTTGATTGTATTCATATAACTTTTTTTTATTATTGAAACATACTCTTTTTTTGAAAAATTGATTTACAAATTAATGTCTTTTGCACTTTAATTTCATAACTAACACTAAGTTTACTTTAAATCCCACCTTTAATATTAAGTTTTTATCAAAGATCTAACAGTTTATATTAAGTTTCTCAAAAATTAATAAAAGGGCATTTTAGTCACCTAAAAATTCTGAAAAACTAACTTTTAATCTTGACCATCCATTAAGATCTAACGCTTTATATTAAGTTTTTCAAAATTTCTTACCTAAATAGGTTTCTCATTGTATCATTTCCTATATATATATATATATATGAAAAACCATTAGTAATCGGGTGACTACAGTAGATGAAGAAATCAGCCGATTCGGCAAATTTAAATAGGATCGGAAGGTTTCCGATCCGATTTAATGGGTAAGTCGGCTTTAATAAGAATCGGTTAGTGAATTGGCCGATTCAAATCAATTTCAAAATTGGCCCAACTTGGTCGATTTTGGACAGCGGCCGGGGACGGGGTGGGGGGTGCAGCCAGGAGGGGATGGGGGGGGGGGGGCACTGAGCAGGGTGATCGGGCGTGGCCGGTGGCGTGGGGGAGGAGAGGGCGGATTGGGCGGGGCGGCGGCAAGGTGTGTGGGGGACAGTTAGGGCCAACAAGGAAGGGGTGGCAGGGTGGGGCAGGGGGATGGGGCGAGGCTTCCAGAGACTTGGCGGGGAGGGGCAGGGGTGAAGGACCTGGGGGCGTTGGGGGGAGTGAATGGGGAAAAGAAATATAGTTGGTGGCATTCTGGTAATTAAAAGTTGACTCGACTCTGATTCGAGTTAAAAAATAATAACTAATTATAAATAATTCAAAAATCCAAAAATATGAAAAATATTATAAAATATAATACACACAATAATATTAAAATGACATCAATACTTAACTATTATATATTTATGTTATGAGTTGTCAAATTATTGTATATGATCGATTTGGATCGATTCAGCTGAACCGATTCTTGACCGATTTAGATTGATTCTATCCGATTCAGTGACTCCCTTGAAAACTGATTCCAATTTCTGCAACTATGGTGACTACTAGTCCCAAATAACTTATAATGAAAAGTTAAGTAGGCGTATGGACATATGCACTTATGTCCACTAAAATACATGAACTCCAAAAAGTCTCTCAGAGGGGTTGCTATGTAAAAAGAGGAGGCATGCTAAGCCATTTTAGATCATACAAAAAATGAGAGATGACACGCTTCAAACACACACATACATATCATAAAGGCAACACCCTTACCACAACTTCCATATAACCTCTGCCATCGTACTTACAATACCAGGCAAAATTCTAAGTTTTGAAATCTGAATAGATTGAATACTTCACTTTCAAAATTCATAACTCCAATATTACGAACCCAAAACTTTTGAAATTTGGAGAAATGAAACTAGACTCTTTAAGGAATCCATCAAAAGAAGAATCATATTATCGGAGTTTTGTAGTGAGAGTTATGATTTTTACAATTTGATGGATAAACCAAGAAAATTCAAAACGTGGTATGTGAATAAGATATCTCTTTTGGACAAACGGCCTTGATTGAAATCATGGTCCATTGGAAATATTAAGATTATATGATTGAGAGAAGTTTTGAAAATAAGATGTCAAAGATTCCATTCACAAAGGTTTGTTCGGTTTAAATAAAGAAATAAGTTAATAAGTAAATGGACAAGAGGGAAAAACTATGATAAACAAGTTGAACACAGTCACATGTGAACTAAATTCGTATCACTAACAAGGTATCCATAAGATAAAATAAAAATAAACGTGAGGCTAAGCACTTAACGTTAACCGGTAGGTTAATCTAAGTGGAGCCAAACATGTTTAAAGTGGTATTATACTTAAATAGTACCTACGGGTCAATTTCAGTCAGAGATATAGTTTATGGTTGTCTTAGAAGAGGTGCTTTAGATCATGTAGAATTAGTTAGGAGTGTTAGTTGCTTAAACGATCAAGGGTTTAAGTAACGGGTAGAAGCTCCTTGATATTTTCTCCTACGCAGGTTAGGAAGTTGTTAAATTTATGACTCAAGTCAGAGTTTTATATTATCAAACCAATTAGTTCAATTATCAATTTGAGTCGAATCAGTTCATCACTCGCATGCTGAGCCGAGGGCCAGCTGTTCGCTATGAGCGATGGGGTTCAAGTGTAGCTGAGTATATAATGATAATGTTAGAAAAAATGATGAGAAATGAGTAAACGGAGTATATGAAGCATGCAGTTATTTTTTTATGTATTTGATCCTAGAATTATTTTTAGGCCGAATAATGCATTAGGACATGTTATATAGCAGTACGAGCGGGTTATTAGTTATAGAACATGTCATTTAGATGTTATGGTGTGTATTATATTTTATGGGATTTTTCCATATTTTTTTGAATTTTTGTGAATTTATTAGGAGTTAGTTATTATTTTTGACTTGAGTCGAAGTCGAGTTAACTTTTATTTATGAAATTACCCCCAAGACCTTCACCCCAACTTTTCTCCCCCTAACCTCGATTGATGCTCCCTCCTTGCTGTTGATGCCCCCTTTGGCCGTTGCACCGCAGCATATCGATGCCGCCAACCTCCACTGAGTTGTCATTGTGACATCCCCAATCTTCCTGGCCATTGTCCGGCCTCCACAACTCCTTGACATTGCGCCCTAGCGCCACGCTTCCCGGCGGTGTTCCATCGCCAGCCGTGTTGCTCCGTTGTTGCCGTGCCACCGATGCTATCCCCTTTGCCCAAGGAGTCTTCCTTCCATACTGAGGGTCACCATCGAGGCCTACCAAGGGACAATCGAACAAACTTGTTGACCCCGGCCAACTCACCGCCGCCTCCGGCGATCAGCGCCGCTGCTGTTACCCTCATCACCACCACAATCGGGTCAAGCTCAACGAGCCACTGTTGGCCCATAGCCCGATCGCCTCGCTGAAAAAGTTGCCAAAAAATAACCAAAAATCAACAGAAAAATTGTCAAAAGCTGCCAAAAAATCGGATTTGCTGAAATTCACCTAGTCAAACCCAATAGAACTTCGGATGCCGCCAGGTGCCGAATTCGAGTCTCAAACCATGCGACAAACCCTAATCATCGCCGATTGCCGACAAAGTGAGATTTAATTAACTCCGACCTAATTACTTAAAAAATTGATAATTATTAACACAGTATGCTAGGATTTGATTGATTGTGTGATAAATATTTTTATTGTAAATAAAGATGAATTGCATGAATTGAATTGTATTAAAATAAATGTTAAGGAACTAATTTAACAAATAAAGCATGTATTGTTAATCAAATGCAACTTAGCCTATAAAATATAATAGGGATTGATGTATGTGACTTGATGTGATATGTGCCTTGATGTGAGTGTGATATAGGATGTGTGAATGCATCATAGCAGGCGTTAGCTTTTAGTTTTAATTTGTAAGTATGGAGTAGGAGCTCGTCTGCCTTAGGCACGTAGACACGATTGAAGCTTCTACTAGGTCGGTTAATGACTCGCTTCTAGTTTGACTCCTTTAGTCTATCGTGATTTGTTTTTAACAAGTAAGCAGACGTGTCGAGTGGTGAATTTATCGTATCCCACTCTACATAGGCCATTTAATTGCATAAATTTCCAGATTAATACATTGAGGATGAGATCTCTCGAGTTTGTTTTTGAAAATTCAAATCTAGATCATGATGCTTTCGGGCCTACAATAATATAATCCCTACCCAGGCTTATGTACATGTAGTTTTCTCGAGTTTTCCAATGAGATGTGAGATAGGGAAAACTGACAACTTTTCTACACATAGGGGCATATGCCAATCAAACTGACAACTGCTTTATGAGAGCGGGCGCGTGCCAATCGAAGCGGGCTCTGAATTGGTGAGCCGACCATTCCATTCCGAAGGGATCCTGACAACTCTACCTTTTAGTTTCTCAAACCCGAAGAAGTGTGGAGGATTACAGGTACAACAATCTAGCGCATATCTAGACTTGTGGTTTTAAAGGGTATTGAAGGCGGATGCCTATGAGTACTCGGCCTCTGTGCTAATGGCTAAGAGTGATACAGAGGATGTAGAGGGCTGAAGGAACAGAATTTGATTTTCCCACGCAATGGATAGTTTTAAAGTTACAGAAGAATGAGATGAGATAGAAGGGGTCGTTGTCAAGCCGAGGCCAATGACTCATAATTAGCGCCTTTATGAGAGATTCTATGAGGAAGTATAAAAATGTTTTTCTTTAACAGGAGAGTTAGCTCTCCTGTGCCAGTTTATTTGTTAGTTATTTTTGGACCAATCACACTATTTACTAACATTTTTCTATTATCCATGTAGGTGAGAAGCTTGAGGACTAAGCACTGCGGGATTGCGGAGGAGCAGCGATTACGACGCACACATGTACCTACCGAATGGAATTGATATTGTGAATGATGAACTACTGTGAATGATACGAAATGAATGTTATGAAATCTTTATTGTAGGAGATAACATGTGTATTTGATAAAATGTTTTACATGTGATTGGAAATTGTGAATATAATTGAGCAGGTTGAGCAAAGGAGTTTAGACTCGGCTCAGAAGATCAAAATGAATAGAATGAAAATGTTACAAGAAAATATCGTGTTTTGCTATGTTTTCCACTTTTTGTTATATGTATGTATGTATGTATGTGTGTGTGTGTATATATATATATATATTGTTTGTGGTTGATAGGGTAGTCCCTATTGCACTTTTAGGGGAAACTCTACCGAGGTTAGATTTGGGTTGGCTTAATCAAATCAAGCAAATTAGCCAATGATTCAGTCGCTGGCAGCATTTGCAATTTGGTTCGCGAGTGAACTAAAATGGGGTGTTACAATCATGGTATTAGAGCTAACCTTTTGTTGATTAAGATGGTACATATATTACAGGTTACATGCGTGCAATGATTGCTCCAAGTTGTGCTGACGGTCATAGTGATACAACATCTAGTCGATCGAGGACTACCATGCCACAAGGACAGACCAGCGTGCCAACCTTAGTTAGTTAACGCAGTGAGAGTCGTCGTCGTGAGAGTCACTACAATAGCAGTAGTTGATAGGAGAGGGATCCAACGATTGCCAGATTGGTTGCAACAGATTAAGAGGAATTCAGGAGAGAGCTCAGACAGATAGCCATTTCGGTAGCCAGAGCTAAGAAGAGACCAACAATGGATGATGAGACATGAGTAGAGCCAACAGTTCCCATGGGCCCTCCTTTGCCGCCTCCTCCCTACCGTTGTAATAGAGGATTACTCCAACAACAGATCCTCTGTTTGCCCCATTTTAGGCAAGAATAGGACTAGATGTCAGTGGATGCGCAGTAGTAGGTAGCGGGCAGACTGTAGGTAAAAGTAGAGTTGTAGGATTTGACTGTGTACCAGTATATATTGGACCATAATTTCTATAGTATGAGCTAGAAGAAGGATCTAACCGATTAGTGGAGGGAAGGAATTTGAAATTGTGGTAGTATAAAAGGTTTATGAAGAATGGTGGATGACCATTCTTTGGGAAGTTGGATGCAAAAGAGGCATTCCTATGGATATTATCAGCCATAGGAGTGTTTGGTAGTATGACATGCCCAATGGAGCACAGGGTACACATTGTCACAGGGGCATTCCAAAATGAAGCCATAATATGGTGGGATTAAGTACATAATTTCACATTTTCGTACCGATAGGATATCACCTAGGAAGAATTCAAAATGGAATTCAATGGTAAGCACTTTCTGCCAGATGTCAGGAAGAGAAATGAGTGAGAATTCCAGACACTAAAACAGGGTCCCAAGATAGTGGTGATGTAAGAGACCAAAATAGAGAGATCTGGAAAGGTCTGCGTCGGATTTGGTTCCAACCGAAAGAAGGAGAATATAGTGCTTTTATGAGGGTCTCCATCATGAGATCAAGATGGCCTATTTAGATAAGAAGTTTTCCACCTTTGGTGATGTAGTGAGAGGTGCAGGTGAGGCAGAACGAGTTATAGCTACTCTATATCGCTGAAATTTTGACCAGAGGTAGCAACATCTAAGGTCATATTAACAAGAGCAGGGAGCATAACAGAGATAGTGAACAAATGCACTAGCTTCCTTGAGGGCTATGGATGGCCAAGTTCAAGACAACAAACTACCTTTCTATCAGAATTGCAAACATCATCATGGAGGTGAATGCAGGGCAGGCACGAACGCATGTTACAGTTGTGGTCAGCCAAAACATCGAGCCACAGAGAATAGAGTAGGCACTAACGCATGCTATAGTTGTGGTCAGCCATAGCATAGAGCCACAACCTGTCCAACTATCCAGAACCAGTAGTTGCTACTCCCAGCACCTCAATTGAGACTTACACTCTCAGCTCCCCAGCATTAGCAACAACAAAGAGGCCAATGGGGCAAGGTCAAGGCCAGAGAGGCAGAGACCAATAGCCACCGGACAGCAGTAGAGGGAACAAAACCAAAGAGGGTATATGGCTGCAGAGCAGGTTAGACAACAGAGGAGTAGACAACAGGCATCACTAGCTCAAAATTAGAGGGAACAAAAGTAGGTAGTACCACAAATAGCATCTCCTGCCCCAGCACAACCGCAGCCAATGAGGATGTATGCAACCATAGTGACAGAGGAACTTGAGGATACGATTGTCGTGATAGGTACACTTTCACTAGGTTTTATACCTACATGAGTCTTATTTGATTTTGGTTGTACTCACTCATTTATGTCATACACGCACACAAGTAAAATTGGATGTAAGATAGAAGTGTTAAGACATTCACTATTAGTATCCACTCTGCCGGCAGTGTGATAGCTTTTGGCAAGTGTGTGCATAATGTCCCTATTGAGATTCAATAGCAACAGCTTGTAGCTAGTTTGATATTGTTCAAGCTACGATAATTTGATGTGATATTTGGAATGAACAAGATGTCTAAGCAAGGAGCAATGATAGATTGCCGAAGAAAGATGATGACTTTCTGCCATGGAAGACACCACTTTTTCTTCCAAGGTCAAGGCACAAATAGAGAACAAGGATGTATTTTCTATCAGAGTGCAGTGAGTCAACTAGACCAAAGCAGTGAATTGAAAATGACAACATTAGTGCTGACTGAGCAAAGTTTCGGGACGATGAAGAAGAGACTAATTTCAGAGGGACACAAGGATTTTGTAGTTTACATAGATGCCTCAAACATTGGTCTAGGTTGTATTCTGATGCAGAAGGATAAGGTTATAGCCTATGCATCTCATCAGCTAAAGGTTATATCCTACACACGACTTAGAGCTTGCAGAAGCCATATTTGCTCTCAGAGTATGGAGGCACTATTTGTATAGAATATCTTTCAGACTCTTGTCTGATTACCAGAGTTTTAAAATTTCTTCATGCCAAAGGATTTGAAAAGTAGACAGAGAAGATGGTTAGAGATATTATCAAACTAAGAGATCGACATAGCGTGTACCATGAGAGCAAACTAAATGTGGTAGTAGATGCTTTGAGCAGGAAGCTAGTTCGAGGCTCAGTAGGATTAACAACAGTGTTGGTGACTCAATATACTACAGGCCAATGATAGTTGGTTAGAATGATGGCACAATTGACCATTCAGCTAAGTGTGCTTGAATAGATCAGGGTTGCATAGGAAGTAGATCAACAATTGAGTCACTGGTTGGAATATGGAACACACGAGGAATTGGCTAGAGATGCAGATGAGTTAGTCAGATTGAGAGGTCGACTATTTGTACCAAATGTTCCAGAGTGTCTCGGACTTCAAAATATAATTCTTCATGAAGCTCTTATGTTGAGATGCTCAGTGCATCCAGGGGGAGTGAAAATGTACCATGACGTCTGACGAACATATTGGTGGCCAGGAATGAGGAGAGGTATATGATATAGTCGCTAGATGTTTGGTGTGGCAGCAAGTGAAAGCTGAGCACTTACATTCAAGAGAAACACTACAGCCATTGGAAATCCTGGGGTGGAAGTGGATGACTATAACCATGTCGATCCCTAGTATGTTGGGTACATGGCAGCGAACCAGTAGTAGGTGGGTAGAAATGATCTAGCAGACATAGGAAGTGGTAATACAAATTAGGAAGAGAATGAGGTCAGCTCAAAATAGATAGAAAAGTTATGCCAATCAGCACAAACAAGAGGTTCATTTTGCCTTAGGAGATTATGTTCTCCTGAAGGTCTCTCCGTGTAACACCCCGTTTCGGCTCACCCGTGAACCGACCCGGAAGTGTCACCGGCGACCGAACCGTTCGCTAATCTACTGGGTTCGGTTAAGCCGACCCGGATCTGCCCTCGGTGTCTCAAGATGGAGATGCAAACATGAAATGCATGGATGGGATGCATGGGTTCTAACGTAGTCCTACATGCATGCTATGATGTACAAGCAAAGACAAGACAAAATAATAAATGAAAAACCAAAAGAAAATATATACTATTTTATAAAAATACGGTAACACATACTAATCTACCATGACATTCAACCATTATCTCATTCATTTTTACCTGAGCCGAGTCTGTACTCCAAGGCTCCCTACTCATTCATATTTATCAGTTCGTTTCATAACAAGTAATTCACTCAAACAAACACATCAAAATTATCGTTTACATAACAATAACACACCATTATTATACATTACACGCGGCAGGTACATGTGTGCGCGGTTCCGTGCTGCTCCTCCGCAGTCCCGACAGCTTTCATCGCTCGCATTCCTCACCTACATATATATAGAAAAACCGTCAGTAACGAGTGTTACCGGCCCGGAAAATAACTAATATCAATCTGGCACAGGAGAGCAAACTCTCCTGTTGAATCAAAACCATATACTTCCTCAAGAACTCTCATCAGGGCACATACGGGAGCCGTCGCCATCGGGTCGACAGCGTCCCCCTATCTTTCACATTCTCATGCCTCGGCCATTTCTCTATTGCTTCTCGCGTCAAATCTCGTTCCTATCCGCCCTCTGCACCTTCCATATTACTCCTGGCCTTGAGCACGAAGGCCGAGTACTCTCAGGCAGTCGCCTTCAGTACCCTTTGAAACCACAAGTCTAGACATGCGCTGCAATGCAGTACCCGTGAACCTCCACACTTCTCCGGGTTTGAGGAACTCAAAGGTGGAGTTGTCAGGATCCCTCGGGAATGAAACGGCCCGCACACCATTCCAGAGCCCACTGTCGACACACACGTGCCCGCTCGCGTAGCACGGTAGTCGGATTTCCCTCATTCAGTCTCTCACAAAAACACGAAAACTATACATATATATAGGTCTGGGTTGGGATTTATACAATAGGCCCGAAGGCAACGTGAGCTGGATCTGAAGTTCGAAAACAAACTCGAGGGATCTCATCCTCGAGGGTTATTAATCCGGAAAATCGTTGGCTAAATGGCCCGAGTTAAGTGGGATTCGATAAAACGCCACTTAACTCGTCCTGCACATAATAAGTCAAATACACAAGAGAGTAGCGTAAATCAGAGAACGAGTCCTAAACGGACCTGGTAGAAGCTCCAAACGGGTCCACGCGCCTAGGCGGCGAGCTCCTACACCGTACCTACACAATCAAGCTAAAAACTAACGCCCGCATGATGAATCACATATCCTATAGCATACACACACAATCAACACAATCACACGTCAATCAACACACATCAACCTATATCAATTCTAGCGAGTCTACTTAAGCTAGTTTGATTAGATCATGATTATTACTTAATAACCCTAATTAGTTTCATAACTTCTATTTTTAACACCACACAATCAAACAAATTTCATATTTTTATCCTTAATCAAATCTACATTTATATATATTATTATAACACACAATTCACCAATCCTAGCATGCAATTCTAATAATCAAAACTTTCAAATAATTAAATTAAAATAAATTATACCTCGCGTCGTCGAAAATCGGCGACGGCTAGGGTTTCCGTTTCGTGGCTCGAAACTCGGATTCGGCACCTAGCGGCGTCCGAAGTCCGATCAGATTGGACCGGGTGCGTTCGGCGGATGATCCGGCGAATTTCCCACAAATCCAATTTCCGGCGGTTCCGGCGGTTTTCCGGCGAGTGTCGGCGGTTTCCGGATTCCGACGGTTTTCCGGCGATGATTTGGGACGGGGCAATCAAGGGGTCTATCGGCACCAGCTCGACGAGCTTGGTCCGATGGTGGTGTCAAACAAAGTAACCGAGGCGGCGATGGCCGTCGGCGGCGGCGTCGAAAGTGGGTGGCGGCGGCGGCGTTCTCCGATCGAGGCTCCGGCCGGCCTCGACGGTGGTCGGGACGATGGGGGAAACGTCGGCGACGTCGAGGGGTGGTCGTCGGGGTCACAGCGGCGGCGGCGCGGCCCGGACGGCGGCGGAATCAGTGGGCGGCGCGTCGCGGTTCGCGGGGCGATTCCGGCGTCGTGGCGGCGCGACGGTGGCCGGGGTTGGTCGGGGCGGCACGGCGACGGCAAGGCGGGGCAGGGCGGCGTCGATCGGCGGCAGCACGGCGTCGGCGGCGGCGGCGGCAGCACACCACAGTGGCGGCGGCGAGGGTTTGGGTGAGAATGGTCGGGGAAGAAGAAAAACATGACTAGTGGCAAACTCGTAATTTAGTATTGACTCGATTCCGACTCGAGTCAAAATAATAACTAGTTCGTAATAAATTCTAAAAAAATCTAGAAAAATATGGAAAAATCACATAAAATAAAACAAACACAACAACATCCAAATGACATGCTCTATAACTAATAACCCACCCGAATATAATCCAACGCGTCCTAATGCGTTATTCGGCCCTAAAACTATTTCTACGATCAAACATATAAAAAGAAAAAATACTGCATACTTTCATATATTCAGATAACTCGTATCTCACCATCTTCTCGACGTTATCATCATATATTCAGGTACACCTGACTCTCATCGCTCATAACTCACGGCTGGTCTCGACTCAGCACGCGATTCATGAAACCGACTCGACTCGAACCAACGATCGAACCGACTGGTTCGGTAACGTAAAACCCCACTCGAATCACGGGTTTTACACTCCGACTAAGGGAAACATGAGATTCGGGATGCGTGGAAAACTTAGCCCATAATATATCAAACCATTTGATGTGATCGAGCGTGTTGAACCAGTAGCTTACAGAATATCATTGTCGCCTCATCTATCAACTGTGCATAATGTCTTCTATGTGTCATTGCTAAAGGCATGCCATCCGGACAACTCTCATGTTGTTAGTTTTAGAGAGATAGAGTTGCAACCAGACCGGACATATCCAGAAAATGCAGTTCAGATTGTGGATCACCAAGTGAAGATTCTCCGAAGAAAAGAAGTTCCTTTAGTATGAGTGTAATAGACTCAACAACAAGTTGAAGAATACACATGGGGATGTGAAGATGAGATGAGGATGCCTCACCCAGAGATATTCAAGCAACTAGTTTCACAACCAGGTACTCTAGGTGAGACTTACCTCTTTCAGATTACGGATGAGTTTGAAACTTCCTTGGGCAAAAAATAAAAAAAAGAGATTCTTAGGAGTGATGAGATGAAGATTCTTAGTACTTAGGAGTTTATTTCTCTGTTATTTGCAGGTCTTAGGATAACAATTTTAATAGACTTATGCTGAGAAGTACTTAATATTTATACATGTAAGTATAGATTTTTAATTTTAGTTTTTTGTAGAAGCAAGTGTCAATCTAGCTTAGTAGATATATTCCGCAGTAATAATTACTATATATTATGTATCTCTATTAGAGATACACTAATAATGGCCCGGATGTATATATTATGCATGTTAGAAACTTGGAGTCATTACAGTACTTGCATGTTTGGAACCAAATGCCACAAATTTTAAAATATGGACCACCCAGGATTTGATGAGTACGTGGTGTAGGTTGCATATCATATCCCCGACACTCTCATATCGTAAAACCAGAACTAAAACATCGGGCCAACGACTCGGGTTTTATGTAAAAGTGCTTAGTTTAGCTCACATCAATTTGACTTGAAATCAAACACAAATAACAGAACCCTAGCGTACTTTCTTTTTAAAACGGTTCTATTTGGGCAAAGGTTTGTTTGGCTCAATCCCATAATCTATGGATTTTGAATCTTATCTCTAGCTTAGCATAACATGTTTCTTGTCGAGATCATTATTTTGATATTAATATTTGAATTTAATTTGGTGATGATTAATTGATGAATTAATGCTCTAGATTATTTAGAGTTTTATCTTAGGATTTTTGCAATTTTGTTTTATGGCTAATGATGATTGCTATGGAGTTAATTGATGATCATAATAATTTGAGTTAGTTATTTATGTGACATATAATATAGACCTAAATTTAACCTCCAATAACTATTAGAAAATTACTTGAATTACCAATTTCAGTATTAGGAAACACCATTAGCCCTCTTCGAATTATAAATCAACCATCTAGACACTATGAGTTGAGATGGGTAATAGCTCAATATTGATTGATGAATTTGTAGATTCGATTTATTCTTGAATCAACAAAAACTGAGCATGAAAACTTAGGCTCAATTTGGTTAGCAAAATAGAAAATTTATGAAAATTGTGGAGGCACACTAATGTGGGTGAGAGCTAAATAAATACACTTAATTAAATAGTTAGATCAATTCTAAGGGCCTTATAATAATCTGAAGAATTGACTAAGATAGCTGAAACAATTTAAACAAATTAAGCACAAGAAAATGATAATCAGAAATAGATAATCAAACTAAGCATAAATGATAAATGAGCAAGTTGGCAAAACAATAGATCTGCAAGGCAATTTACAATTAGATGAACCCAAATGATTAGTGAGTGTGAAGCAGCACAAGATCAATTCCTCAAGCTACTTGTTGGTAACCTTGTCATACCATGCAAGTTGCAAATTGGCTTTTAGCTTGATTTGTTTAGCTTCCTACTACGAATAAGTCAAGTTTAAGGAAGCTGAGTGAAATGAGCTAAACAAGTGTAATTAAATTAAATCAAACACACACAAAGAGGAGAGTAGAAAGAGGGCACAAATAATTTTTGAAGAGGTTCTCAATTGGTACGTCCTCTCTTCTAGCTCACTAAGTCCTTTAGTGAGTAGACCTTCGTAACTTTACTATGGCAACCAACTTGTACAACTTACAAGTAACTCAAGACCTCCTTCACAAGCACCAAGTGTCCAAGGATCTTACACACACAAACCCACCTTCTCAAGCACTCCACAAGTGCCAAGGAAGCTTACACTCCAATACCCTTGAAGCTCCTAACAAGACTTCCTTCTCCAACGCCGAGTGCCAAGGAGTTTCGCGAGCTACAAGTCTTTCTTCTCAAGCACCTCCGAATTGCTAAGGAGTCTTGCAACCAGCTCTAAACATTGTTGGAGCAACCACCTTTAAGCTACACTCCCTTCACAACCTCACACCTTGGGCCAAAGGAGTCTCCTATTCCTAGAAGCTCTTCGTCTAAGGCCTAGCCTCACACACACACAACTCTCAACACCTTGAGAGTTTACAAATAAACTCAACACCTTGAAAGTTTACAAATAAAGTCAACACCTTTAGCAATCCCTCACATACAAGATCTCTTATTGGTTTACATAATGAAATCACCTAGGAATAAAAGCTAAAGATTACACCAATCTACACAAAAGTTTGACCTTCCTAATTCACACCAAGAGAGTCCAGGGTTCATTCCATGGCTAAGGGACTATCCAAACCCATTCCCCAAGGCCCTATTTATTGGCTTTCCAAGCCTCTATGCAAAATTGTGTTGTTGGGATTTGATTACCTCTATATTATCTTTTCTAACGGCTAGTTTTTACAACTTATCTAGATTGTTTGGCAATCGAACGATTGACTGATCGTCAACTAAACAATCACTTAAAACTAGCCTCATTAGCTTTGGTTGCCAAACCTTCACCAATCTACTGTCGAGCTTCCAAACTCCTCGATCGATTTTCGAAGTTTTGTCGAAGACACCTTTGGTTGCTGAACATGCGACTGAACTCCCTACTGAACTCAACTGCATCAACTCTTCACCCTCAAAGCTTCTAACTTCAGTTGCCAAACAATTGGCTAAAAGGTAACCAAAGTTAGCTTCACCATGACTTTTCTCCAAGCCCATAGTCTTCAGTTGCCAAACCTTGACCGAAGGGTAACTGAAGTCAATTCTAGTGTAGCTTCTCACCAAGCCCAAGGTCTTTGGTTGTCGTTCACTCCCAAACTGCTCAATCAGTTTCTCCAAAGACAAACTTTATCGATCTTCTGTGAGCATCCAAACTCATTGATCGGTTTCTGAAGTTTTTGCCGAAGTCCCTTTGATAGCCAAACATGTGACCAAATTCCCAACCAAACCTAGTTGCTCTAACTCTTTTTCTTCACAGCTTCTGATTTTAGTTGTCGAACCCTTCATTGAAGGGTAACCAAAGTTATCTTAGTCACGACTTCTCTCCAAGCCTGTAGTCTTCGATTGCCGAAAGCATGACCGAACTCGTGACTGAACTCCTGGTCGAACTCAAATTGAAGTGTTCTCCATTTAAACACTTCATTCCTTTCTTCAATCTTCAATACTTGATTTGGTTGTTTGGGTGTTTTCTTTACTTGGAGTCTTCATGATCTTGATTCTTTTGATGGTGTATAAACTCCGATGATTGTGCTTAGAGAGCTTGCAATGTTGTTTCATTAAGGCAAGGTTCAACTGTAACACCCCATTTTAGTTCACCCGTGAACCAACCCAAAAATTTCACTGGCTACCGAACTATTCAATAATCTACTAGATTCGATTAAGTCGATCCGTATCTACCCTCGGTGTCTTAAAATAGTAGTGCAAGTATGTACTGCATAGTTGGGATGCTTGGGTTCTAACGTGGTCCTACATGCATGCCAAGATATACTATCATGTACAAACAGAACAACTGTGAAAACAAGTTTGAAAATAAATAATATTTTTAAAACAAAATAGACAGTCTCCCCCAAAAGTGTAATAAGGGGCCAACCTGTCCACAACAACAATAAATAATCATATCGATATAATTCCAAAACATGACATTATCATTCCATTCTAGTTTTTTTCACTTTCTGCCTCATTCAAGCCGAGTCTAAACTCCAAGGCTCCCTGTTCACTTTCATTCTAGTTTCGTTTCACAGGCAATATATTCATAGCATTTCACAGAATAATCTTAAGCAAACTCATCATTCACACAACTTAGAAATCATCATTACCATTCATTACATTCGGCGAATACATGTCCCTCATTCAAGCCGAGTCTAAACTCCAGGGCTCCCTGTTCACTTTCATTCTAGTGTTGTTTCACAGGAAAAACGTTCATAGCATTTCACAGAATAATCTTAAACAAACTCATCATTCACACAGCTTAGAAATCATCATTACCATTCATTACATTCGGCGAAAACAAGCGTGTAGTGGCTTTGCTACTCCTCCGTGGTCCTGACAGCGCCCAGTCCTCGAGATTCTCACCTACATAAATAATAGAAAACCACTAGTAGCGAGCATTACTGGTCCAGAAATAGCTAGTAACAAACTGACACAGGAGGGCTGACTCTTCTGTTAAAGTAAAATATTCATAACTTCCACTAGAACTCTCATAAGGGCACTAATTAGGAGCCATCGGCCTCGGCTCGACAGCATCCCCTTTCTATCTCATTCTCATGACTTGGCATTTTCATCTATCCCTTGCCCGACAAATTCATTCTTTTCTCTTCTGCCCTCTACATCCTCCGTATTACCCCTGGCCTTAAGTATAGAGGCCGAGGACTCTTAGGCATGCGCCTTTAGTACCCTTTGAAACCACAAGTCTAAACATGCACTGCATAGCAGTACCCGTAAACTTTCACACTTCTCCGGGTTTGAGGAACTCAAAGGTAAAGTTATCAGGATCCCTCGAAAATGGAATGACCTGTACACCAATCCAGAGCCTACTATCATCTGACACGTGCCCGCTTGCGTAGCACGGTTGCCAATTTTCCCTCATTCCATCTCTTACTAAAAATGCAAAAACTACATGTATATAGCTCTAGGTAGGGATTTACATAATAGGCCCGAAGGCATCGTGAGTTGGATTCGACTTTCAAAAACAAACTTGAGGTATCTTATCCTTGAGGGTTATTAATCCAGAAATAACGTGTGACTAAATGGCCCACATGGAGTGGGATACAATAAATCCACCGCTTGACTCGTCTGCTTACCTGTAAAAATAAGACAGGATGGAGTATCGAGATAAAACTAGAAGCGAGTCCTAACGGACCTGGTAGAAACTTCAAGTGTGTCCACGTGCGTAGGCGGTAAACTCCTACTCCATACATGCAGATCAAAACTAAATACTAACTCCTGCTCATGATGCATTCACACATCCTATAGCATACTCACATCAACCATGCATGAATTAGCACAAATCAATAATAATCAGTATAAGTTTTCCTACTCTACATTGAATTAGATTATAGTACTTATTAAGTTTATCTAATTAATTCCTTAGCATTCGTTTTAATATCACACAGTCACATATCTTCATATTTTTTATTAACATAAAAATATCTAACACATCAATCACTCAATCCTAGCATTCTAGCATGCTGTGCTAATAATCATTACTTTTAAATAATTAAATTAATATAAATTATACCTCTTGCATTGTCGGTAATCGGCGATGGCTAGGGTTTCATCGAATTCGGCGCTTGGCGTTGTCTGCAGTTCGATCAGGTTCGGCTAGATGAGTTTGGCAGAAGATCCAGCAAATTCCAGCGAATCCGGTGAGGCGGGTTTCGATGGTTTTTTGGCGGCTTTTCAGTGGTTTTTGGGTGACAGTTGCTGGCGGTAGTACTAGAAGGATAGTGGTGGTATGGGGTATCGTTGGCATTGGCTCGGCGAGCCCGATACATCTACAACGTCGATGAGGTTGGCGGAGGATTGGGTTCACTGAAAAAGGGCAAACAATGCTGTCAGCGGTGGGGTGTGGAGATCCGGTTGTTGTGGGCGGCGTTGGGCTCCACTCTGATCGGGGAAGGTCGTAGGAGTGTCAAAGACGTCGAGGCGACCACTAAATGGCGGTGGCGGGATCAGCGACATGAGCATGGCGCTAGGTTGAGGTGATCCGGCATCGTGGAGGCCTGACGGTGGCTGGGGCTACTCGAGGTGGCATAATGATGGCACGATGGTGCTTGGTGGCATCAATCGGTGGCGGGGTGGCATCGGCGGCGATGACGAACCTAGGGGCAACGGCGAGGGTTTTGGGGGTGAAGAAGAGAAGTGTTGAGGGGGGGGGGGTGGGGCGGTGTTGGGGGGTTTGGGGGAGAAGATGGTGTTGGGGTGTTCGGTGGTAAACTCGTAAAATAAAACTTGACTTGACGCTGACTCGAGTCAAAATAATAACTAACTCGTAATAAACCCTAAAAATTTCAGAAAAATAGAGAAAACCCCCATAAAATATATTACACACCATAACACCACAATGACATGTTCTATAACTAATAGCCCACCCAAACTGCCCTATAACTCGTCCTAATGCGTTATTTGGCTTAAAAATATTTCTACAATCAAATATATATATATACACACTGCATACTTTCATATATTCTGATAACTCATTTCTCACCATCTTTCTGACATTATCATCATATATTCAGGTACGCCTGACCCTCATCGGTCATAACTCACGACTGACATCGACTCAGTACGTGGTTCATGAAACTGACTCGACTCGAACCGACGGTTGAATGTCTTGGTTCGGTAATGTAAAACTCTAACTCGAGTCACGGGTTTTACATCAACACATTTATAGAAACCTTGCTTGATGAAAACAATTCTAATATGTTGTGAGCTCTCTAAGTAGTTGCTGAAAATCCTTATGAAACATTCATTGAGTTTGTTATTGAGATTTTCAAATCTTGAAGTCTTCAAGCTCTAATTATGTAGTTCTTGCATTTTCATTACTTTGGACCTACACAATTGTTAGTCTAATAAAGAAAGCAAAATGCTATGTTATTGAATATTATGCTTATGATGCTATGCCATGCAACTTATGACTAACTAGAGATTGACAATTCTAGGATGAGTTACTTATTCTCATTAATTAATCATTATAATTTTAAGCTTATGAGATGACTAAATAGTAAGCACTAATATCTCCCCTACATATGAGCATTCTCTCGTAGACATGTGCCCATTACATATATTAACTCTCCTGCTAGGTCATCTCAACAGGAAAATCAATATAAGGAAAAATGTTCCATACACATGTCCAGCCCCCTCACCCAATCCATCATGATCATGCATCCTTTATAACTTTTACCTAATGAACCTACGATGATAATTATCAAATCATGACCCTAACAATTTATATATGATAATTTATGTCAAAATACTGATTTTCTACTAAAAAGTTATCTATTTTTTAGACTATTTTATGATAAGTGGTCCCCTTAGAAATTTCATCTCCATTACATTATAAAAAAATACAAGTATAAGGAGGAAATTTTTTGTGAAAAGATTTTAAATTTCATATGTACATCGTAACTACTCTTTGCAAATTATGATTAAATTTTTTTATATATTTTACATCTTTTCCATGCTAAAATGAGGAGCTTTAGTCTTCAATCTATTCCACTCAACTCGTTTATATGCCTATTATGGGTAAAAACTGAATTGACTAAACCAAATCAACTGAATTACATTCAACAACCAGAGTTCAACTGAAACCGAACTAAAATGATCCCAAAATGGAACCAAACCGAATTGGATCCATAACCATATAATCGAATTATATTATAAGTTATAAAAAAATAAATTTATTTTATTATTAAATGAAAATTATATCATATTATTTTAGTGAACATAATCACTTAATACAAAGTTCTAATCGTATCCATCTTTTTCTTCTTCTCGTTGTCTTTTTTGGTTCGAATTACGATCGCCCCTCCGGCCTGTAGAGAAGCACAGAAGAGCGGTCGCAATCCAAGAGTCCAAAAGGGAGGCGTCGATTTGGTATTCACCTCCCACCTAACCCCCCACAGCACAGACTCCTCAACGCCATCCTCTCTATTTTTAACAACACCCCGTGAAACCTTCTCCTCCCTCACCAACCTTTTGCTCCTTCACCGACCATGGCTTCCCTCTCTCGCCTGCTACCCGGCCATTGCTTCTACGCCTCTTCTCCTCTTCCTTCCTCCGATCGATCGCCTAGGCTCTCCCTCGTTGGCTTCGCCTCCTCTGCCTCCTCCCGCAGGGCCGCTGTCTCGGCTGCTCGGTCGTTCCCTCGCACGGATCGCGCCCGGCGGGGGTCTCTCGCGTGCGTCTTTGATGCCTTTTCGCTTGTAGTTATTCTTTTCTTTGATCTGTGGTTGTTCGTTTGTTTGTGTGATGGGTGGTCATGTTTCGTTTCGTTTTGTTGTTTTAATTTGTTAATTGCATGCCATTTGTAAACGCTTTGATCTTTTGTTTGTTAGTAGCTCATTCTGATGAGAGAATTGGCTTCAGCCAGATGCCTCTTTACTTGTAGTTATTTCCTCTGCGCCTTCGTCTTAGCTAAGTTTTTTTATGGTGGATTGCGGTTTAATATTTAGCTGCGATCTTGATCGTTCTCTATAATGATTTAAATGTTTCAATTGGTTGTTTGGATGCGATTTGTATAAGTTTTGCTCTTTTGTGTGTTAGTAGCTTATGCTGACGAGAGCGGTAGCAATTATATGCTTTTCACTTACACTGTAGTTATTGCTCTGCGGACTCCGTCTTAGCTAACTTTTTGATGGTCGATTCATCTTTAACTGTCTTGATTGTTCTGAGTGTACTCTCTGATCAGTTAAATTGTTAAAGTTCAGTACTTATGCGATTTGTAAAAAGTTTTGTGTGATGGTAGCTTATGCTGATGAGAGCGGTCGCAATTAGATGCTTTTCACTTAGACTGTAGTCATTGCTCTGCGAACTTCGTCTTAGCTAACTTTTTGATGGTCGATTCATGTTTAACTGTGGCCTTGATTGTTCTGGGTGTTCCCTCTGATCAGTTAAAATGTTTCAATTGAGTGCTTGCATGCATTATGTAAAAAGCCTTGGTCTTTTGTGTGTTAGTAGCTTATGCTGATGAGAGCAATTGGATGCTTTTCGCTTGTAGTTATCGCTTTGCAACTTTGTCTTAGCTAATTCTGATTGATCTTTAGCTGTGGTCTTGGTTAATCTGTGTTCTATCTGATCAGTTAAAATGTTTCAATTGATTATTTGCATGTGATTTATAAAAGCTAAATTAAGACATTTTGTGTGCTAGTAGCTGTTGCTGATGAGAGTGGCATCAATAATATGTCTTTTACTAATAGTTATTGCTCAATAACTTTGCCTTTGCCAACTTTTTGATGGTGGATTGGTCTGTAGCTGTGGTCTTGATTTTTCTGAGTCCTCTCTCTGGTCAGTTAAAACACTTCAATTGTGTTTAAAGCTATAGTCTTTTTTTTGTTAGTATCTTATTTTAATGGGAGTAGTGGCTTCAACTAGATGCCATTTAGTTGCAGTTATTATTGCTCTGCGTCTTCATCTTAGCTAATTTTTTGATCTTTGGCTAATCTTTAGATGTGTTCTTGATTGTTCTGAGTGTTCTGTCTGATCTGTTAAAATGTTTGGTTTGATTATTTGCCATAATAGATAAAATTGTGGTCTTTTGTGTTGTTGAGAAGTGGTTTTTGTTTATTTTGCATATTTGGACAGTTAAATTTAAGAATTATTGTTTCTTTCCAGATCAATATGCTCCCAGATTGGTGGAACTGGTACTCAGATTAAGAGGACGACCCTTCATGATCTTTATGAGAAGGAGGGTCAGAGCCCTTGGTATGATAATTTGTATCGGCCAGTTACTGATTTGCTACCTTTAATTGCCAGCGGTGTAAGAGGTGTCACAAGCAACCCCTCAGTAAGTGAATCAAGTGATCTTTCCTTTTTTTTTTCAATTTTTTTCAATCTTTCTAATTTTTGTAAATGTTTGCATCATGCTATGTGTTTTCAGATTTTCCAGAAGGCAATATCATCATCAAGTGCTTATGATGACCAGTTTAGGTAATGCCATTATTTTCTCTTCTGTGTTGTGTTTTACCCCTTCCAATTTCAAATATTTATAATAGACATGCCGTATCATGCTTGCGAATACAATGTTGGACATTCTTTTTGTCGTGTATGTTAATAATAATTTAAAGACGCTATGCCATGAAGGAAGGAGGCTGCAAAATTGCTTTTTATTTTTATTTTTATTTTATTACACTCATGACCAACTAAACTTAAGGCATCAGAGCAGTAATGTTTTTTGTTTTTATGCGTAATCCATTGAAGAGACGTTTCATATATTTATCTTCGTCATCTTCTTTGTTAGATTGATATAAAACAGCTGTTAAATGTGTGCATCATTTAAGTATTCATGGTACTGGTAATGTCATGGGGGGTATGTTTATTTACATAGGGAAGTTGCAATACGGGTTTCATCATTGTCATGTCATTCTGAAAAAATAAACCAAGTCATATCTTTTGGATGTAGAGAGCTTATCAAATTAGGAAAAGACACAGAAAGTGCCTACTGGGAGCTTGTGATTAAAGATATCCAAGATGCTTGTGTACTATTTGAGCCCATATATGACCAAACAGAGGCCGCTGATGGATATGTGTCTGTTGAAGTATCTCCAAAGCTTGCAAATGACACACAAGGTACTGTGGAAGCTGCAAAGTGGCTACACAAAGTTGTCAATCGCCCAAATGCCTACATTAAAATTCCTGCTACAGCAGAATGCATCCCGTCCATCAAGGAAGTTATTGCTAATGGAATAAGTGTGAATGTGACTGTAAGTCTCTCGCTTAGATGAACCCTTTTTAAAGGAGTGAAGGATTATGAGTGTTTTTCACCAAATAATTTCCACCAATTGTATTCATGACTAAATGGGAAAGTAAAATTTTAAAGTGTCAATTTCAATGAAGCATTGCATGTAAGCTTCCAAAAATTTTGAAAGTTTCCTTTGATTTTGATAATGTAATTAGCTTCAAATATGAGGGTGACAATGTTATGAAGTCATGTGTCATAGGAGAAGCTTTTATTTTCTGTTCATGCAGTCTACTTTTCCTGCATTTATGCTTCTTGGCTTTTCAAAAATAGTACTTCCACCTCCTAATGACCTAAAACCTGACAATTTATTTTATTTTTTATTTTAATTTTTATGACATGGTGAACCTATTGCTTATTATGTTTTCAATTTTTTTAATTTTTTATTCATTGAAAAGTGAAGAATATTTATTATATTCTTTCTCTAAAATTTAGTACATGAGGGGAATGAGTTCTTGTGACAAATTTCTTATTGGAAAGATGATTGTATTGGATTTTGGAGTACAATTAAATATTTCATATTTTCCTTTGCACTTGTAACATTGATAATTCAAATTTTATCTTATGCGAATGAATTTAACTTAAATTATTAATATTTTTGTGAGTTGGCGATCATTGTTCTTTGAAGATAATTTTTTTACATACTGTCATGATATGTCATGTTCCCTTCCTACTTTTCCTGGTGACAGTTGCAAACAGAGGTGTGAGAAGTTTCATGGAGAAATTTATTTTTGATATGGTGAAGTCTAATGTCTGCTGCTGGTGATATTGTTATATGAGTGAATAGTAGACGGATGCTATAATTTGGTTTCTTAAGTAATGCATTTACAGTTTTTCTTATCTTTGTTTGCTTTCTCTTTGCAGCTCATTTTCTCTCTTTCTCGATATAAAGCTGTAATTGATGCCTATTTAGATGGCCTTGAAGCTTCTGGCCTAAGTGACCTGTCAAGGGTTACTAGTGTTGCTTCCTTTTTGTGAGCCGTGTTGATACACTTATTGATAAAAAGCTTGAAAAAATTGGAACTCCTGAAGCTCTTGACCTTTGTGGCAAGGTACAAGCATGTCATCTTTCCTTTAACTTAAAAAACGGTCAAATTTTTATTGAACTGAGAGGAGCTCTTATTCTTCCAGGCTGCAGTAGCTCAAGCGGCACTGGCATATAATCTGTACCAAAACAAGTTCTCTGGCCCGCGATGGGAGGCATTGGTGAAGAAGGGTGCGAAGAAACAGAGAGTACTTTGGGCGTCCACAAGTGTTAAAAATCCTGCTTACCCGGACACTCTATATGTTGATCCTCTTATTGGGCCAGACTCTGTAAGTCTATTCATCTTTCTTTTTTCATGATTTTTGTGTAACTTCTGTATAAGATTGACCTTGCTTCACTGCTTAAAGAAATATATAATCAGGTATTTCCAAATATGAAAAAATGTGCCCATTTTTATTGCCCCATTTTCAAGGTGATGTTGGGCCTTAAGAAAGGAACGGTATATGAAATATGGAACTGAATAGGACCCTCTAATTAGAAGGAACTCAGATGGAGAGGATAAACACCAGAAGAAAGACTCAAGAAATAACTACAATTCCTCAGTATACCAAGCAAAAAATCAACCATACTCCCTTATAGTGATAAATTGCTCTCAGTTCTATTCATTATAAATTAATCACCAAAAAAAAACTTTTTTGAATTTGTAATTCTAATCAAAATAAAATAAAATATTGTATGTAAATACTCGTATGAAGTCTACACGACTTCTAAAACATATCATAACTGATACAAAGACCTTATCTATCTATACTGCTATCTAATGCACCAGTAGTTCATAATTCAAGGCCATTCCCTTCCATTATACCCTTTACTGTACCAAATTGTTCGCCCCATTTTCTAGGTTTTTCTTTTGATTCCTTTATCCCACCCCTTATTCTTACAGGTTAGCATGCTTTTGTAAGGGAGCTTTCTGTTCTTTTGTAATTGTAAGCTGAGATGAACTTTTCTACTTTAAAGCAAACTGTTCTGTTAATTTTTAATGTTTGGAGTTAGAACATTGATTTGAAAATTTAAAATAAATAACTTTTAGGGTTGATTACATGTAATTAAAGTGTTTTCGATTCATGCTTATGTGGGTTAAGGCATGTTTATATACATCTAGATACCATTATTTGTAATCTAGACAAATCTTTCTTGAGAGTGACATAATTTCATTGAAGTATTATTGCAAATATTTTTCTCAGTGAGATCACAAATGCTGTCAAGGCCTTGGAGAGACTATAAAATCTCAGCAGTGTCATGGGATGGGCCTTGAGATTCAAAAAGCATTACTGTGGTGCTTACTGACGTGTTAATTCTAATTGTTGCTTTTATTTCTACCATAGGTATCAACCATGCCTGATAATGCTCTGCAAGCATTCATTGATCACGGAACTGTTTCACGAATGATTGACTCCAACTTCGCCGAGGCGCAAGGCATTTACAGTGCACTCGAAAAATTGGGGATTGATTGGAACGAAGTTGGCACCCAGCTTGAGCTGGAGGGAGTGGACTCTTTCAAGAAGAGCTTTGACAGTTTACTCGGTACTCTGCAGGAGAAGGCAGACTCTCTTAAACTGGTTAGCTTATAATACTGGTCTGGATTTCCAGCAAAGCTCTTATAATAAGCTTCCTGCTAAAATCATTAGAACATAAATGGTATTCTTGTGGATTGAGTGGTTCTGTTGCCTTATGTATGAATGTTGAAGCAATTTTTTTGGTTATTTAAGTGTTTTTGGTTTTGTATTAATCTTTAAATGCTAAAGTTGAAAGTGGATATAAATCTTAAATTGATGTTTATTTTCCATCAAAATATTTAAATGCTAAATTAGATAGGTTAATCAAAGCCATGAGTATAGTTGATTGAACTCATGTCAAAATTTCTCTATTAGCAAACATAATTAAATATGGGTATATTTGGCTTGGTTTGATTTGAGCTCTTCGTTCGTTATTTTAGAGCACGAACAAAAGTTCGGTCTGAAATTAATAACTTGATGAACTATGAATTGAACTTATGTACATGACCGTGCGATTTAAATTGAAGTTCTAGCTCCTGCATTTAACCTTTGTAAAATGCTATTGGCGCCTCTATCCGTAAAAAAACAACCATTTTTTTTTCATGGATTGAAAGTCTAGAAGATGAGAGCCAAATTTGAACTTTAATGTTGAAGACCTCGGCTTGGCCTAGTTCAATTCAAAATTTATTTAATGAAACATGAACCAAGCTTAAATACTTGTGTAAGGGATTTTTATGCCACTTGAGCTCGGCTCCTAGAAATATAATTAACGTCATATCAAATCAAATTTGAACGAGCTAGTTTGAAATCAAGGTGAATATGAAGGGAGGGAGTGATGCTCATTGGGGCTTGACTTGCTCGATCTTATCTCTAATTGATTCTAATTTGAGTGAGCTAGTTTGGAAACAAGGTGAACATGAAGGGAATCAATGTGAATGGGGCTGAGCATGAGTTGAGCTAGCTTGCGATTTTTTGTGATTCAATTTGAACTCTATTAATTTTAAGCTTGATTCAAAATTCAATCTTAAAAAAATTGACTCGGCTCGATTACAATAGATCCAGTTTTGAGATATATTAAACTTGACTTAATTCGCTTGAAAAAACTTGACTCGATTTAAAATTCGGCTCGAATCGACTTGATGTCTAATATAATCTTTTAATTATTTTTTTATAACAATGCACAAATAATATAATATTAAAATTAATAATTTAGTATAAAAATAATTTAATTAAAACAATCTAATAGTTATTATATGACAATTAATTATGAAAAATATCATTTATATTTTTACAAAAAAATATTACATTGTAGAAAATAAATCAAATCTTCAAACTTACAATGATGAAATTCAAATAACATTGATGCTCGACTTGAATTTAATCAGGCTTGACTCGAACTCGAACTAAAATAACTTGACTCGGATCCATATAACTCGATACTTAATTTGCTTATTAAATAAACCGGCTCAACTCGACTGGTGCCCGGCCCTAAAAGTGAACATGAAGGGAGGCAGTGATTTCAGCACGGCTCGGCTCAGGCTGATTTTATCTCTAATCGAGAGTTGCTAATTGATTAAATAAGCTAAAATTATGTAGTAACATGGTAATGACAATAGTTATATTACAACTTTCTTCAAAGAGCCATTGTTGATGGTCTCGATCATGAATGATGGGGACGCTCGGGGTTGCCATCGGGCGTCGCTAAAATTTTGTCTTCATCAAACCATTCTAGAGAGAGTTTTCATTACATGGCTCATGGTAGGCCTGAGAAGTGGATCCTCTACTACACAAGCTTTCGCCAAGAAAGTCAAGCACAAGGCATCACCCAAGTGGTGATCCCCTGCCATGGGAATTCTTGGGTCCAACAACTCCTCCAATACCTTCAACTCATGGAGGCCACTGTTCCGATTCTTCAACGTAATGAAACTCTGGAACAATTTTTTGCAGATTAACTCTTTTCCAGACAGCAGCTCAAGCAGAATGCGCCCAAAAGCAAAAATATCCGACTTGGGTGAAGCTAGTTCACAAATACCCCCTTCAGATGCTGAACCACAATGACTATTGCTCCTTACAAGCTTTCTACCAGACTTAGAAGAAGATGATTCATTCTCGTTGCGATCAAATGTTGAACTTGAATGGCTTTTACTCCTTAGAATCCAGGTTTCCTGCTTCTCTGAATCAAAATCTTGGATTCCTAGATCAACTTGAACATCAGGCGGCCTCGCCGATCCAAATCCAGCAAGTTTCGCTCTCCAATCTGTTGTCACAAGGACATTTCTAGCATTGATCTTGCCATGACCATAACAGGGATTGGTGTAGCAGTGCAAGTAGTGAAGAGCCACAGCAACGTCGAGAGCTATCTGGGTTCTTCTCTTCCACGTGAACTGCGAGGCCACGATCGGGTTGGAAAGGCAATCTCTCAAGCAGCCGTGACCTGCATACTCAAAAACCAGATAAGGCCTACTTCTGAAGCAAAAACCATGAAGCTTTATGATGTTCACATGGTTGATCTTCGTCAGAATGTCGATTGTTCTGCTTGCTTCCCTCGGAGCTCACCTGCTCCACTGCAACCTCTATCCCATGCATACTTCCTCTATACATCCAACTATTGATCATCAATGCGTCGCTAAAGTTGTTTGTTGCAAGCTTGATCTCCTCCAAGTTGTAGCTCAACAACGGCTCTCTTAGTCTGGACAAGAAATCCAAAAAATCTGGAGACAACTCCAAACTCTGTGAGCTCCCACCCGTTGAAGCTTTCAAGCTTTGCTTCCATGTCTTCCTCCTCCCCACATATATAAGCCCCAAAGCTGTCATGGACAACACACTCACTGCAGCAACCCCAGCTGCCAGAGCTGTAACATGCGAACTCCTTCTCTTGCTGCTTGAATCAGTGGAAACTGGTGTCAAATCAACACTTGAAGGGTCGGTGGAGCTCTTTGATGGTGGAGGTGGGTAAGGCCTATACAAGAACGGCAAGTGCTTCACCGGGATGAGGAGGGTGGTCTGCGGGTAAATGGTGGGATTTGGATCCAACCCGTTAGCCTTCCATATCGATTCTTGGGAAACGTTGAACTCCGAAGCTATGGAGGCCAGTTCATCCCTGATAGCTACCGGGTATGTTACCAAGTACCTTACGCCAATCTCGGTATCATTTTCATCCGGACAAGAACACTTGACGGGCACCCCAATGGTTGATGATCCACTCGAATGGTTGTTCAGACTTAGAAGCGTGATTGGCTTTGTCAAGCCCTGGAAAGTGTGGCAAGCAATGGATGAGGCGTCGGTCGGTTGGGAAGAGACAAACTGGACAGGGGAGATGGAGATGTTTCCATGGCAGTCGCAGTTAATGGGGATGAGAACGTCGCGGTGAAGCAGTGGGTCGGTGCCCTTTGTATTGGTCAGATTGTTGAGGGTGAAGAACTCGGTCTGGTTGAACGGGAAGAGCGAGGAGATGGAAGATAGAGTTGCGTTGCTCTCCTGGCCTCTGTAAACAAGGAAGGTCTTGCATGGATTTGTGTACCTCCTGCAGTGGTAATTTGCAGCGTACATGTCAGGCTCCAAGCCACAGTCCGATGCATCGTATAATTGATCGGCAAAAGTGAGAATGAAGATCAGAGAGAGGAGAGGTAACAGCAACGGGGCGAAGGAGAGAAGCAGAGTTGAAACCATTAGAGTAAGAGATGGAAGAGAGGTTGAGCAAACTGCAAAGGCAAGACAGATTCAACAAAAAGCTAAAAATGATTGGCAATAAGAGAAGAGAGGTGTTGTCTATGTTGACATCGGAACTACAACAACAAAACAAAAAGAACTTTTTATCATATAGAGGCTGAAATTTATGAAATTACCTGATAGTGGAGAATGGGGTGTAATTATTAGAAGAGGGGAAATTCTTGAATTGTCTTAAATAGCGTCAATTTAAGATAACGTTGTATTGGTTAATAAATTGGTTTAAAATGTAGGTGAGTTTGTGACAGCCAAAATTGGTTAGGATAGGCAAGTAAGGTTGCTAAACGAGCGAGTGAGCCGAGTTCAGTTTGTGCTCGAACTCGATTTGAATAGCTCGAAGTTTGTTTGAACTCGACTCGAGATTGAATGAGTTTTGAACATATATGCTCGAAATTGACTCGAATATTTTTAATAATTTTCGAGCTCGACTCGAGCTCGAATACACTTAAACTATTTAATTTTGAAGAGCTCAAAACTAGCTTGTTTGAGAGCTCGAAACTAGTTTGTTTGGGAGAACGAAATTTGCTCGTTTGGAGCTTGAAACTAACTCATTTTGGAGCTCGAAACACGATTATAAGGTTGAAAGTAACTTGTTTAGGACAAAATATCTAGTTATAGAGATTAAAATTAACAAAAATATTCTATCAACATATTTATATAAACTATCTTAATAATAAAAGGTTTTTTCAAGTTTCAACCGTGTTTTAATTTTTTTTATAAAATACCTAAGATACCATTCAATAGTATGCGTTTCCAAAAAATAAAATACTCAGAATTAAAAACCCAAAATTGAAAAAAAAACTATTAAAAGTTTATATTTTATAACCTTCATTTATAATTAGATAGCTTTTATCTAACCTTCATCCTGAAAAAAATTAACAGATATCATTCATTGTGAGATGTTAAATTAAATAAAAATAAATAAAATTTGTAAAGGGAATAAATATATTCTAGTATCATATAATTTATTTTAATGCATTAATTTATTTTATATGCTAGTTAATCTTAATAAAATTAATATCAATTAATTTTATTTTGATGCAACACTTATATATCATAAATTAAGCGGTTGCAAGTACTCTTGCGTTATCACTTAATAGTATTAATTTGCCTAACAGTGCTAGTTTTGAAAAAAAATTAAACAATATTTTTTATAAGGAAATGAAGCTAGAATTTAGTGGTAAATGATGAATTTAATTATTTTAAATGGCTAAGTGATGTTTATTTTTTTTTATTGTGTACAATAAAATAAAAACATGCCCACTTCGAGGATTGTCACAGTAATGTAGACAGAGGAAGAAGGTTGTCGGGAGGAAGGATGCACTTCGGGAATGCAAGGGAAATCTGGCCATGGTCTGGGAGGAGGAGGACAACGATGGATCGGGGAAGGTGGTCGTAGATGATGGCTCCGGTTGGCTGTAGCGGCAACAACGGCTTGAAGAAGAAGGCGGCCAGGAGGAAGATTGCACTTTGGGAACGCCGGAGAACTCAGACCACGGTCCGGGCGGAGGACAACGATGGATCGGGGAGGAAGGTGGTCAGAGTTGAAGGCTCCAGTCAGCCACAGTGGTGGCAGCAGCGGTGGTCAGAAGAAGAAAGCGGCCGGGAGGAAGACTTGTCTTTTAGGAATGCTAGGGAACTCAAGCCGTGGTCTGCGCGGAGGACGGCAATGGGTTGGGGAAGGTGGTTGGAGATGAAGGCTCCGATTGACCACAATGGCGGTAGCGGCGACCAGAAGACAAAGGCGACCGGGAGAGGAAGAGTTGTACTTCGGGAACACCAGGAAGTCAGGCCACGATCCAAGTGGAGGAGGATGGCGATGGGTCAGGGATGGAGGTCGGAGATGAAGGCTCCGGTCGGCCACAACGAAGGCGGCGGCAGTGATCAGAAGACAAAGGCGGTCGATAGAGGAAGAGTTGCCCTTAAGAATGCCGGGGAAGTTAGGTCACTGTTCGGGCAGAGGAAGACGGGATGGGTTGGGAACGGTGGTTGGAGATGAAGGTTGCTATCGGCCACAGTGGTGGCAAAGGCACGACGTGGCTACAAAAAGAGGTTGGCCGGCCCAAGAGAGAAGATGAAGAGACACAGACATTTAGGTTGGGGAGAAAATGTATGCAAGGGTAGTTTGGTAAATAAAATTTGACTCGCTCTTCACTCGAGTTAATAATAATAAAATAAATCCAAAAAATACTAAATAAAATATAATAAAATGCTATACAATTAAATTGAATTAAGTCAATTTAAAATTTTTGATAATTTTTTTTAAAAAACATAATTTTCTGTGTTTGATTTCTATTTTGTTTATATTTGTTGCTTATTTATTTTTTGGGTTTGATTTAGGGCTTTCCTTTTTTTTATATAAGTATTTTTCATATCATGTTATCGATAGACATGGAATAAAATTTTAATATAAGTGTGCATCCTCTATTAACATTTTTTTTCATAAAGTTACGTGATATTTTTTATAGATAATTATTAACTAGATAAGCCGATAACACATGGAAGCACCTTTTGAAAACCATGAAGGAAAGTGACGATTGAAAATTGGGGGCGGGGAAGAATCTGACGAAGTGTATTTTAATAAAAAATATATCCCCCTATCATATTTTTAAATGTATTATGAGTATGCAAGTGATATTATATATATTATTATATTATACTATTAAGTCGAGTTAGAGTCAAGTTACAAGTTAAGTTCGAGCTTGAGTACTTAAATGTCGAGTCGAGCCGAGCCGAATGCTAAATACTTATGAGTTGACTCGTACAATCAGCAGCCCTATAAAAAGGTAAGGTATAAGTATTTGAAATGGAAATTGTTTTGAATATTGTAAATATCATCAATTAAGATAGTTTTGGTTTGGTTAAAAATTGTATTTATTAAAAAATAGGTCTAATCTTTATCCATCGTAACTAGAGTAGTTAGATTCATGTGAGTAGGGCCTTAAGGTCATCAAATTTGATCATTTACTGTCATCTTATGATCAAGAATGGCCTAGCCCCGAAATAGCCAAATCTGGCCGCTCGAGGAGAAGGATAACTAGTTTTAGTAGTTGTCCAATGATAATAACACATGTTTTTCTTAAAAGCATTTAAAAAAATTATATTGATGTTGATTTTTTTTTAAAATGATTGGGTTGGAAATAAATCGGAGGGTAATCTTGTTATATAAAGAATTTACCCTTTCTTTGATAACTACCCCAGGTTCTCCTTTCGATGAGTAATATTAAAAATGGTTCCCTATTTTTGGTAAACAGGGGGTGTCTAGTTTTTTTTAAAAAAAGGGATGGGGTTGTTTGTTAATGACTTTATTACGTGGGTGTTAACATCAAGACAGATCATCATGTAATATTTCTAACCGCTTGAGACAACGAGGGCGTGGTCGGCATCATTCTTGACATGCTCATAAGCTTGCAAATGGAAGCAGCTGCAAGAGTAGTTCAGATAGGTGTCCCTGCTTGACCATAGACGAGAGGAAGGCCGGAGCCGGGACGATGAGAAGCATATTATTTTATTCAATTCCTTCCGGTTGCTGACTGCTCAATGGACCGCCATGAATTTAAAAGACTTGGAGGTGATGGCGTCACATGGTCATGAACTTGAAGAAAACTCTTTTCTTGAAGCAACAAAGTATATGTATTAGAAAAAATTTGTCATAATTGGTCATAGCTAGAAATAAACAGCTAAAAATAATACTTTAAAAAGGTACTTGTGGCCGCCATATTAGATTTGTGCCGGCGCTCGTATAGTTGGTTTAATTTGGTATGACAGGATTTAATACATCTCTAACTAAATTTAGATGTAATATGATATTTAGCCTGGTTCTGCCTGCATCCCACCCCAGTATATGCTCACCAAGCCCTGCCTTGATCGAACAAGTTGAGCAGATTGCTGCCTTACTGTACGAGAGACTTGGTTGAAATTACTTTCTGAAATCATGGAGTGTTGGAATAATTACTAAAATACCATATCCTTATTTTGAATATAAACATCATGTGCAGTTACCATTGGTAACTGCATGATAATCTGACATTAACTATTCTTGAAGTACAGTTCGTTCTGACTCACTGATACACGAACTTTGATGGGGGTGTTTTACTTTGTGGATTTAAGCAATTTCCTTTGTGATTTTGTGTTTGAGCCAAAGACAATTCAGGTATGTCCTTAATTCGTTATTTTATATTGATTGTTGGACTTGTGGTATTAATTATGATAACTAATGGTAATTTAGAGTTATATGTAAATCTATTATATTCTGGATTTTATTATCCTTCATTAGTATCAGTTTTATCTATTGTTGATTTCTCCGTATTAATCTGATTTGCATTTTTTAGATGCATTGTGTATATTAAATAACTCTGCAATTGCTTTTGCTAGTACTTTACTGTTGGATCTTGCATTGTTGGTCTCCGGATAAAGGAGGAGTGGTGTTAGGAAGGATATCAGACCAACAAAACTTTGCCATTCACGCTTGTATATATTCTACTTCATCATGCTCGAGCTAGAGTGTTCCTTGGAGGCGTCACGCTACAATTGAACCTAGTTGTGGTGAAAAATAGCAAGGGCATTTTAGGGCGTTCTCCAAAAATGACGCACTACAGAGGAAGCCAGTTGTGACAAAAAGTTGGCAAGGGCGGAGTATGAGGATCCTTGGAAGTGACGCATTGTAAAGCTCTCATTCATGTGTTCTTAGATGTGGATCATGGAATTTTGGGACAGTAAGAGGAGAACACATGAATGCGTGGATAAACAAGATTTATCAAACTAAGGGAATGGAGATTATAATACTTTCAGTCGAGGAAAAAACAAGATTTATCAATCCTGAGTATACTCTTCTACATGGGCAAGATGACAAACAGAAATGGAGTGGGGATTGTAGTTCAATAAGACCTTCTACATAATGTTGTTGTTGTGAGGAGAATAAGTAATAGATTGATGGTTATTAAACAAATTTTTGAAGATGAGATTATTCATATTGTGAGCGCTTATGCCCCTCAAATTAATTTATCGTAAACTAACAAAATTCTATTTTGGAAAAAATTGGAGCATTCAATCCAACAAATTCCTATGTAGCAAAACATTTTGCTTTGTGGGGACTTCAGTGGCCATATTGGGATGGATAATATTGGTTTTGAAGCTGTGCATGGGGGTTATGGCTTTGGTCAAGGGAATGAAGCGGGACACTAACCTTGATTTTGCTTTGGCATATAATTTATACATCTCAAACACCTATTTTTAGAACAAAAGGGAATACATGATCACATTTAAGAGTGGGCCAGAATTCTTCATGTTAGATATACCTATTTTCAGAACAAAAGGGAATACATGATCGCCTTTTTTGTAAGAATTGCAAGGTCATCCCTGGTGAGCCAATTGTGACCCAACATCAACTCTTAATCGTAGATATACTCTTCAAAGGGGTGAAGAACCATAAAGCCTTGAAAATTGAACCGACAAATAAATGATGGAACCTAAAGAGTGAGAGTCTTGTCAAGTTTAAGGCATAACTTTTTAAAAGTGAAGCTTGGGGGTTGATGGGGAGGCTGAGGAAATGTGGAACACAATGACTTCTTGCATTTAAAAAGTGGGGGAAAGAACTTGGAGAAAACAAGGGTGACTGATATAAGAAAAAAGAATCATGGTGGAGAAATGATGAAATTAAAAAATGTGCTTACGTTGGAAAAGTGCTATTTCAAAACATGATAATGAAGTGAGTAAATTAATGACTGAAAGTATTATAAGGAAACCTAGACTGACGCCAAAAGAGTGGTGAGAGTCATCAAACTCAAAGTATATGAGAACTTCTACAATGACTTTGGATCAAATGACGGCGAAGTGAAATTTTATAAATTGGTCAAACTAAGGAACAAAAATATTTAAGATCTTGAGGGTGCTAAATCCATTAAAGATGATGAGGACAGGGCCTTGATGAAGGATGAGGAGGTTTGAGATCGGTGGAAGAGATATTTCTATAGCCTTCTAAATAAAATGAGTTATTCCAATGCTGAGGATGTGAACGGTGAGCCGGGCCCCTTCCTTTGTTGTAGAAAAAGCAAGGAAAAAGATGTCAAATATGCATTTAGTAAATGAAAAATGAAAAAGCGGTTAGTCTCGATTCTATTCCGATTTATGTGTGGAAGTGCACCGCCAATATTGATCTCTTATGGTTGGCCAAGCTCTTCAACAAGACATTAGGGTATCAGAGCATGCCTAATGCATGGAAAAAAACACAGTCATACCAATCTATAAGAATAAGGATGACATTTAAAATTGTTCAAATTATAGAGGCAACAAGTTAACAAGCCACAATGAAATTATGGGAAAAGGTGGTGGAAAAATGTGTGCGACATGTTTCAGCAGTTAAGGATAACTAATTTGATTTAATGCCACAAAGATCTTCAACGGAAACTATCTTTTTGTTAAGACAATTGATGAAATAATTTTGAGTAAATAAAAAAAGATATATGGTATTCACTGACTTGAAGAAAACATATGATAGAGGCAAAAGAGACTCGATTTGGAAGGTTTTAGAAGCAAAAAGGGTCTATGGCTTTACATTAAACCAGTATGATGTAAAAAGAGTACATAAAATGTAATTTTAGTGAGACCAGTATGAAGGAGAACTCTTTTATCAATTTAGAGAACTACGAATTGCCACAAATATGGTATTTTAAGTACATTGGCTCTGTGCTAAATGTACATGAGGACATTGATGAGGATATCAAATAGAGAATTGTACTTAGATTACTAAAATGGAGAGCTGCTTTTGGGCTATTTTATAACAAACAATTTCATATGAACTTGAACGCTAAATTTTATAAAACAACTATTCTCCCAATAATACTTTATGGAACAACATATTGATTAATAAAACAAATGCATATTCATAAAATGGGAATAAATAAAATGTAGGTGTTGAGATAGATGTGTAAAAAAACCCTTAAAAGAACGAATTTCCAACAACACTATATGTGCATAATTAATAGTGTTAATTTGGGCATGTGCAAAAATGTCCTTCAAATACTGTTATTAAAAAATATACCATGCCATTTTACCAATGTATTAAAAAGATGTAATCCTAAAAGAACAGGATCGAAACAATAAAAAATATAAAAATACAAATTGCCACAAATAGGGTATTTTAAGTACATTGGCTCTGTGCTAAATGTACATGAGGACATTGATGAGGATATCAAATAGAGAATTGTACTTAGATTACTAAAATGGAGAGCTGCTTTTGGGCTATTTTATAACAAACAATTTCATATGAACTTGAACGCTAAATTTTATAAAACAACTATTCTCCTAATAATACTTTATGGAACAACATATTGATTAACAAAACAAATGCATATTCATAAAATGGGAATAAATAAAATGTAGGTGTTGAGATAGATGTGTAAAAAAACCCTTAAAAGACCGAATTTCCAACAACACCATATGTGCATAATTAATAGTGTTAATTTGGGCATGTGCAAAAATGTCCTTCAAATACTATTATTAAAAAATATACCATGCCATTTTACCAATGTATTAAAAAAGATGTAATCCTAAAAGAACATGATCGAAACAATAAAAAATATAAAAATACGAATTGCCACAAATAAGGTATTTTAAGTACATTGGCTCTGTGATAAATGTACATGAGGACATTGATGAGGATATCAAATAGAGAATTGTACTTAGATTATTAAAATGGAGAGCTGCTTTTGGGCTATTTTATAACAAACAATTTCATATGAACTTGAACGCTAAATTTTATAAAACAACTATTCTCCTAATAATACTTTATGGAACAACATATTGATTAACAAAACAAATGCATATTCATAAAATGGGAATAAATAAAATGTAGGTGTTGAGATAGATGTGTAAAAACCCTTAAAAGACCGAATTTCCAACAACACCATATGTGCATAATTAATAGTGTTAATTTGGGCATGTGCAAAAATGTCCTTCATATACTATTATTAAAAAATATACCATGCCATTTCACCAATGTATTAAAAAAGATGTAATCTTAAAAGAACAAGATCGAAACAATAAAAAAATATAAAAAAACTAGATATAAGACTTGATAAGATCTATGACAAGATGAAGTGGAAAAAGAAAAAATCCATTATTTTAACCCTATCAGGTGGATGATGAGGATGATCGAGTATATTAAATGTGAGAAATCAGTATTAAGTGTTGTTTTACATTCATTTTGTGATTGTACTTAATCAAATGTGCTTAATTGAGAATTGTGTCGAACAATATGTGGCCAATTGCAGTCATTGGCCATGTCCGGAATCACCGGTGATCATGGAAAGATGCTGGCCATGGTGAACAGTCACTGGAAAATTATTTGAGGATGTGTATATTATATATGCTTACATGAATTCCGGCGTATCCAAGAGACTTGAGTATACATACTCGCGCATGTGACTTCTTTCGCTACAAAATATTCGTAAACATGTGATGTTCCAACAATTGGATAAAATGTATGATTGGTACATTGTTTAGAGTTCCAGTGCAAAGTGTCAAGCTCATATTATTAAGCATGTAGCAGTGTATGTTCTTTACCATTACCTTCCATCATGGTTCAAGTACATTTTGCGTGAGGAATTCAATTCTAGAATTATTTTTTCTTGAATAAAGAAATTGATGCATCATATTGAAATTGTGGAAAAGACTTGGTTTTTGTGAACATTGTGAATGAAGTATAGAATTTGATGTCCTAGCGGACATTATAAAATCTAATAACTGCTAGTACTTTACAAAAAGATTTGGTTATTCCTGAAGTCAATGAATGTTTCCGTATTCTTATTTCTTAGCTTGTTTGCTTGTATTCCATGTAGTTTGTCTGTGACTACCTGTTGAATAATCTTTACAAGTGGGTGTTGTTTATGTTGGGTATTCTTATTCACATAAATAAAATTTATTGGAAATAAATATCAGGACACTTTATTAAGGATAAAATATGAATATCGTAATTCTGAGTTTATCTCGGTTTTGACTTTCATTTTATGCTTACTTTAGTCCATTTGATATGTTATTTTCAAATAAAATATTAATACATGTTAGTATTGAAATGGATGTAGAAACTTATAATCAATGGCAACAAAAAAATTATGGACCTCAACAAAGGTGAAAAGCTAAATGGTGACAATTTTGACATTTGACAGCGTAAAAGTAGCTTTCATCATTGAGGATCAAGAGGATATCGAAGCTTTAAACACTACTATGGAGAAGCCATAAAACGGTGATTATGGTCAACATATGCTTGTATTACATTTTTGAGCCGTATGAAAAGTGATATCAAGTGCTAATATGAACATTACCGTTCTGCTTATGAGATGTGGCTTGCCCTCAAGAAAGATTTTGGGGTACTTTTGCAACCGAACTTTGACAACTTGCGAACAAATTCGATCCATTTGAGAAACTTACAAATGTGCCTATGCACAAACACTTGCATCTTATGGTAAACTTGGTTAATGATCTAATAATTGATAGTCATGTTTTGACTAATGAACGACTACAAGCTGTAAATCATTCTTAACCAGAATCTTGGGAACATATGAAAGTTCATATGACTCATAATGAGAGCATTGTCACTTTCAATGAAATTGTTCGTCACTTGGAAGTCAAGGAAGAATAAGTTGAAGCCACCAAGTCCTCGGAAGAAGCATTACTCGCTGAATCATCCCCAAGCTAGAGCTGCGAGGTACAAGCAAAATAAAAGGCATAATAATTCCAAGATGTATAAAAGAAAACGATTTGGAAATTAAGATTTTTGGTGGCAAGCGCAAATTTTATAAGCACAAGAAGGACAAAAGAAAATCAAGTGCTTCAACTATAATAAGAAGGGTCACTTCGCTTGTGAATGAGCCAAAGAAGGCTTGTCCTTTGCCCTTCAACTTCGATCTTTTTATTAGCAGTTGCTTATTTTTGACTTAATCTAAGCCAATGTGGATTGTAGAGTCAGGAGCAACAAACTGTTCGGCCCTTTGGGCCCCCAAAGGGATTTGCAATAGCTGTCAAAAGCCTCCCTTAATTCAAAAGCTAGTTTAGGGAATAAGACTTTGTTATTAGCCTATATACCACCAACATTCTCTACGACCGATGTGAGATAACCCAACAATTCCCTTTCACACATCGGGCGATCCGAAATCATCATCGTTTAAAATTTTCCAAATCATCATCGTTTGAAAATTTTCTTTTCATCAGATGGCACCAACATAGTAAACTCCCCTTAAATCATCAGGTAGAATAGGTAGAACCCATGAAGAAGACAACCACAATCGACATAGGCAAAACCCACATGATAAACTCCCCTTAAATCATCAGGTGGAACAGGTGAAACCCATGAAGGAGAGTTTTGTCAAAATCAATTAAAGACAAAATGGATATACATAGGAACCAATTTGAAACTTAAAGTTAGTGGTATCGGTACTTTCAAACTAAAGTTTCGCGATGGATGCACACTAATCCTACATGACATTCTTTTTGCTCCTAATATGTGACATAATTTAGTTTCTGTTGTTGTTTTACTTAAGATTGGTTTTAATTTGAACTTCAATGCTAGTTGTTTATCAATATACTTTGACATTGTATTTATGAATCTAGTTTTATATTAGATTATTTTATGATTTTGGATGCTGAATTCAATTATAGTACTGAAAATAGTTATTTTTCCTTCAGTTGCATTTAGTAGTTCGTCTTCTTTTATTGATGCAAATATATGGCATGCACGTTTGGGACACATTGGTCAAGATAGAATGAATTGCTTAGTTAGGGATTGCCTTATGGGCCAACTTGCTAATATGAACATACCAATGTGTGACATTTTTTAGCTGGAAAGAGCATTAGAAAACCTTTTGGTAAGACAACTAGAGTTGAATTTTCACAACTTGTTCATTTCAATATATGCAGATGAATTGCTATAAGGGTAAGACATGAAGCCTCATATTTCACCATTTTCATTGATGGTTATTCACAATATGACATTGTTTACGTGATTTCACACAAGTTTGTAGCATTGAGTTGCATTAGGCATTTTTTTACTAACACTTCAAAATCAATTAAACGCTACTTAAAAACCTTGAAAACGAATTGATGACATGAATTTCTATCGGACCAATTTAAGGAATTTTGTCTAAAGAAAGGAATTAATTGTCATTTGAAAATTCCTAATACTCCGCAACAAAATGGTGTCGTTGCGAGGAGAAGATCTTGAAATTGTTAGGCTTGTGATGGCACAAACAAATCTTCCTAATTTTTTGGGGAGATGTTTTAACCGTGTGCCTTCTAAATTTATTGCTTCCACACTTTCTTAGTTATGGTCAAGAAGAGGCCTAAACTAAGCCATTTAAGACCCTGGGGATTAGTGACTTATGTCCATAACTCATCCCACAAACATTGAAGTTTAGGTCCTCGTAGGAAGAAATGTATTTTCATGCATTACGCTGAACACTCGAAAAGTTATGTATTTATTGGTGAAAATACAGATGAAAGTATTTCAGAAATTGAGTCTCACGATGTCACATTCATAGAAAATGACTTTCTAAGTAAGGGAGAATTACACAAAGATTTTCAACTTTTGGAAATGGATGACCTTGATAGTGAGAGTCATCACAAAAATCATTTGAAAATGTTCATATGTGAGTAAGATTTCTTTGATAAATTCAAATCAAGAAAGACATTTACGATGTAGTAATGCCAAATTATTCATCGCTAAAGATTTGAAATTGAAGGAGATGCATTTTTATAAAGTGACGATATTTTCTTATCATCTTTCCTTGTCAATGATGAGCCTAAGAACATCAACGAAGCAGTCTCAGGCCCTCTAATAAAAATGGAAATTTGCATTAGAAGTAGAAATGAATTCAATGTGTATAAATTAAGTTTGTGACTTGGTTGATCTTCCACCGGGATGAAAAACAATTGAGAATAAGTAAATTCTTAAAATTAAACACAAAGCCGATGGTACAATTGAGAGGTATAAAACTCGTTTAGTAGCTAAAGGATACACTCAAGAAGAGAGAATAGACTACGAGGAGACATTTTCTCCAGTAGTTCAATTCACTTCGATTTGTTTGATATTAAAATTTGTAGCACATTTAGATTTAGAATTATATCGAATGAGCATTAAGAAAAATTTTCTAAATGGAGAATTGGAAAGGAATTTATATGCAACAACAAGGGGTTTTGTTGTTTTGGGCCAAGAGTAAAAGTTTTCGAACTTCAAAATTCTATATATGGACTTACAATGGAATTTAAAATTTATCAAACGGTGATTTCGTATGATTTTGAATGATTGATGAAGACCATTGTGTTTATATCAAACATTATAATAATTTGTATGTTATCCTTTCTCTATATGTAGAAGATATTTTGTTGACATTAAATAACAAGGACTTTCTCCTTACCGTTAAGTAATGGTTATCCTCTCATTTTGATGTGAAGGATAAAGGACAAGTTGAATATATACTTGGTGTAAAAATTCAGTGGGATCGTTTTAAGAGGTTGATTGCTTTTTCTTAAGAGCGTTATATAACGAAAGTGCTTGAATGGTTTAACATGCTTAATTGTATACCACTTAAAACACCAATTGCTAAGGGTGAATCTTCAATCCTCAATATGTGCCTAAAGATTGAACAAGGAAAATAACAAATATCCAAAATTCCATACTTAAGTGTAGTAGGGAGTTTGATGTATGCAATGATCTACACATTGCTTGATATTGCATATGCTGTTGAATTAGTATGAAAATTTAAGTCAAATCCAGGTATGGAACATTGGAAGGTTATCAAAAGGATTTTGAGGTACTTGAAAGGAATTGCAAATTATTCCCTTTTTTATTAACGAAAAAACTTACGACTTGTAGGGTATACGGATGCTGATTGGGCTGGTGACCTTGATGGAAGAAAATCAACATCGACATATGCATTCTTGCTAAACGGAGGAGCTATTTCAAGGTACATGTGTATCACATTGTCTAATATGGAAGCAGAATTTATTGCATTTGCGAGTGCAGCTGGAGAGGCTGGTTGGTAATGTAGATTCCTCTAACATTTGAAAATTGTCACAAATGCTCAAGAGCCGGTGACAATACATTGTTATAATCAAACATCTGTTGCTTACACAAAAGATCCCAAATATAATGGAAAAACCAAACATATTGACATCAACTACAACTATGTGTAAGAAATTGTATCATGAAGTGAAGTTGTCTTACTAAATCTAAACACACATTGACCAGTCTACTTACAAAACCAATCGGTTAAGGTGTGTTCAAATCTCATGTTAAGACAATAGGATTACATTTTATATAAGAGATTGTTACATTTCATGGTATAAGCAAACATTCGGTGGCAGTTTGATTTTTTCAATTATTGATTTTATTTTGATGTTTATATGTTACTAATACTAACATGTTTAGTATGTCAATGGAAGAATAGCTCACTTACACGAGTATTTGCTTCTTATGCTTAAGTAACGTGCAGACTGGAAAGTATCACCTTGATATGTATCAATATGAGATCCTTTCTCTATAAATGATCGAAGGTTCCGTACCCATTCGAGCTAGATATGATATTAGACATGTGCATTGGTGCGTCATAGACGCTTTGTTGCTCATGTGCTATCTCAACAATTGTTACAAAGTAATAATTGGACTAAAATTTGTATGGTGATTTCAATAAGACATATGACCTATACGATACGTTATTCACCATATATGTGATTTATACCACGCGTGCTAAGTCGACCACCATAGGTAATACAGAAATGATTTCTGCTTTTGTGTTGTGTGAGACCTTTGAAGAAATCTTCAAATATTTGCTTTTATTACTTTTGGCTATTTATATCCTCATCATATAAAAATGGTTGCTACTTTCACATTTTACCTAAAGCCACGAATGATTCGGACACACGGGGCATATTAGGAAATCATATTTCTAGTGATAAGAAAATCAGAGTATGAAAGGAAGACTATTTAGCCTATATCAAAGGTACACCCATTTGTTTACTATAAGTATGACATGATGTGGATATAAAGTGTGGAGTATAAATAATTGATGGTTATCGTGTCTGTACAATAGTTTGAGGCATATAGAGCACACAAGCCATTATGCAATCCCTATCAGGTTTGTAGTATGACTTCACATTATGTGTCCTCGAAGGTCACACAAGGTATTTCACGTATGAACTAGTCAAAGTTATCATATTTGAGTGGGAGGATATGACGCTTTATTATACACTTGTGATAAGTTATCTCCCCATCTTGTGTGAGTGAGAGATGTTGGAATAATTACTAAAATACCATATCCTTATTTTGAATTTAAACAAGATCATGGGCAGTTACCAAAGGAATAAGTTATCTCCTCCTTGCTCATCATAATGTCAAAAAAGTTTGACATAAGGTACGCTTGAAGTATCATGCTCTGATGGGGGTGTTTTTGTAACACCCTAAATCTGGCTCACTTGCAAACCGAACTGGAATGTTACACGTTACCCGATTAAGTCAGTTAACTCGAACCTAACTCAAATGGATCTATTCTCAGTGTCTTAAGATGAAAGATAAATATTATTATGCATGCATACGATGCAAGTACCCTAATAGGTTATTACGTGAATGACATGATAAAAAATTCACACTAAAAAACAATCACGATAAAAATCAATACAATTTCTAAAATAAAACAGACAGTGTCTCTCCTAAAAGTATAATAAGGGGCCACCTTGTCAAATAGTGTACATATAATAAAACATCTGTAACTATTTTCCACAGATAGCAATTCAGTCAAACAACAACACAAGTGTTCTTGAACCATATAATTCACTCAGCCTGGGTCTTGACCCGTCTGCTCATTCTCATTCACATTTAGATTTCAAAACTAGGTCTTCGCCCGCTTGCTGAACATAATCAACATGAACATACTTCCTAAGTATAATTCACATCATGTCGTTGATATCAGCTCTATGAAAAATATATATAGCATGCTATTACATCAATTTCACTATTGCAATATCATAATTAGAAATACTAAACATTTTATTGTCTGACATGTGTGCAAGAGACATCATTGCTCCTCTGTCCAGGCTGTCACATCCATGTCTTGATCCTCACTTACATATATAATAAAAACATGTCAGTAATGAGTGTTATTAATCTAAAATATATCTATATCAAATTGGCCATGAAAGCTAAATCTCATGTGAAAATAAACATTTTTATATCTTTTTCTAAACTCTCTAAAGGGCACCTAGTGGGGAACCACCAAGCTATAGACCCAAGAGCATCTTGAACTGATTGGTTTGCTGATGCCTATCTCGACAATTTCTCATTTTTCTAATCCTTTGGGACTACCAGTATATCTTGGCCCTAAGAGTGTTCAACAAGTCGGCCACCTGAGCACGAAGGCTGAGTACTCTTAGTAAGTCATCTTCAATACCCTTTGAACCACATGTGAGGACGTGTGCAGTACTAAACAGTACCCATAGGCCTCCACGTATCTTTGACAGTAAGGGACTCAAAACGCGAAGTTACTAGGATCTCTCAGGAATGGAACAACTCTCTCACTAATCTAGAGCCCACTGTGACTAGCATGTGCACCTGCTCATGGTACGTGCGAGTACGTTTCATTATCTCTTGTCTCACTGAAAACTCAATAAAATTATATATATAGGCATGGGAAAAGATTTATATAATAGGCCCGAAGGCAACTTGCGGTGGATCTTATTTTCGAAATTAGACTCGAGGGATATCATCCTCTAGTGTTATTAATTTAGAAAATTATTTGACTAAATAACCTGAGTTAAGTGGGATCCGATAAAATACCACTTAACCCGTCTTGCAAATAATAAATCTAATCACATAGAATAGAGCGATTAATCAAAGGTGACTCCTAAACGAACCTGGTAGAAGCTAAACAAAATGTCACCTAAACATATCAAAATGTCCAATTAAATACATGGCCACAATCAGAACCTAAACAACTATAACTACTAACATCAATCAACAAGTACAAACATAGTAATCTATTAGTATCCATGCTTATACTATTTAAATCAATACACAATCAACTATGATCATTAAATTCTTGTACTAACACATAGCCCTCAGGAGGTGTTACACTAGGGTTTATAATTCGTCATTTAATCCTTAGCTGATTCTGTAATTATTAAAAGTACTGAATTTCATCAATTCATACTCAAAACATGCGACCGAGTTTATCGAATAATTCCTAATGTATGTACTTATTCACTTACACTTTCATTATATTTTTTCATTACGAATTGATCCATGATCAATAACATACACATTTTAATCATGATAATTGATTCACACTCCGATATCTAATTCAATTAGCTATCATGTTCCCCTCACACTTATGAATACCAATCAATTAACATCTACCTCGGTTCATAATTGTACCTCAATGATGATGTTATCACCTAATTATCATCAGTAATCTATTAACTTTATCTCAATTCCATCAACACATCCCAACTAGGGACATTTATCATCTTTCTAAATACGACACTAGCAATACTTAAGTCGATCTTAAGTAGTTAACATAATAGTCCATTAACTCATATTTACCCTATCATATTTAGATAAGTATTCTACTCTTTGATGCACGAATCGGCCGATTCCGTGTGGAATCGGCCGATTTAAATCGGATCGGCATCGCGCCGATCCGATTTTGGGGCCGAATCGGTTGGCCCCAAATCGGCCTCGGAATCGGCCCAGTTCGCCCGATTCCGACCGATTTAACGCGGAATCGGAATCGGCCGATTTAAATCGGAATCGATTTTTTTAGGAAATTACTAAAATACCCTAGGTATGATTTTTATTAAATTATTTAAGCATGGGTAAAATAGTAATTTGGATTTTAAAAACCTAAAATCAAACCCGCTCCCCCCACACCGCCGCCGCCCCATTTCCGCCCTCCGCCGTGCGTCCCCGACTCCGGGCTCGCCGCCGTCCGGGCTGTCGACCTCGCCGCTGACTCTGCCGCCGACTCTGGGCCGCCGACTGTTCGTCCGACCGGGCTGCCGACATTGTCCGACATCGCCGCCGCAAGACTCGCCGCCGACCGGGCTGCCGGCGGCGGTGGGGGTAAAGAGCGGAGGGTGGCATTCTCGTAATTAAAAGTTGACTTGAGTCTAACTCAAGTTAAAAATAATAATTAATTCTAAATAATTTTAAAAAATCTTAAAAAAATATTTAAAAATATCATAAACTATAATACATAGAATAATATCAAAATAACATCAATACCTAATCTTAATATCTTTATATTATGAAATGTCAAATTATTATATATGACCGATTAAAGTAATTTGGACTGATTCAACTGAACTGATTCCTGGCCGATTCAGACCGATTCCGATTCCGATTCCGACTCCCTGGAAAACCGATTCCGATTCCGATTCCGATTCATGCAACCATGATTCTACTTATACAAATTTATGACAATCATACAACTCTACTTAAGTTCAGGTAGCGACATTAATATACCTTCAAATCATATGACAAATTTATCAAATAACTACTCACTCATATGTATCTCTCATATTCATTTCCATTGTATTTTGTTATCGCAAATTTATCAATCATCATTCACATCAAATTCATCATAATCATAATAGGAAATTTTCACACCATTATTCAATTGCATCACCAATATTAATCACATCATAATTGTCATAAATGTCACAAGAATTCATAGCATCCGATGCGATTAAAATCAAAATCAAAATTGGTATACCTAGTGTCAGCGGCGATGGTGGCGACGACCGGCCGTGACTAACGGTCGGCTAGGGTTGAACAAAATCAGCAAGGGTTTGAACTCAATGCATGGCGGTGCATGGAGTCCAACAAGGGATGGTGGTTGCCGTCAGGCAACAACACCTGGCTGGCAGCAACTCCTTGTTGCTGGCTACTGGACAGCAGCAGAAAGGAGGGGGATGGTGGTCTTGAAGGCATGGCAAGGGGAGAACGACCTGACCTGGCTGAGCACAGGGCCGGAGGGCCGCCGGAGAACTTGACAGCGGTGTCATGTGGATGGAACCGAGGTGTGTGGCTAGGCCAGTGACGGCTTGGCTAGGGGAGGCGTGGGAGTGAGTGGAGAGGGTAAGGGAGAGGTCGACCGGAGGTAGTGGTCGTGTCGACGCTGCCGGTGGCTGGTGGCATGGCCACGGCGACAGCCCACAACATGAGTGACCAAAAGGGTTCAATCGGTGGGGCCGGCTTGGGAAGGACTGGAGGAAGGTGAGGAAAGGGGGAGGTGGCGACTGGATGGAAAGGTAAGAAGACCGCCAGCGATGGAGGGAGACTCGCGGCAGGGAAAATGGGTGTGGTGGGAAGAACCGAGTTGGCAATTGAAGGAGGGAATATGATTGGAGAAGAAGAAATGAGAGAGAAGGGGGCGGCACTGGTGGAACTGATCGCCGGAGGAGGGAGGTAAGAGTCAACGGTAGGTGGTGGAATGGCCGGTCGCCGAAGAAGGGGTGAATGGCAGTGAGAGGAAGCGATGTGGTGTACATGCTTTGGGAGAGAGAAAATGAGCTATCAGGAGCGACATACTCACAGTGACAATTTCTTAATAAAAACTTTACTTGAACGATTCAATAATATTATTAAAATAAATATTAAAAATATAAAATAAAATATAATAAAATTTATAAAATATAATAATTGAGTTTTAACTCGAGTGACATGCTCTAAACTTACTAAACCACTAAAAAATAATAAATAATGAATCCTAAAGCAATAAATGATATAAAATCTAATTCTACATTCTAGTATATAAAATAAAAAAAATAAATTGATATAATGTATATTCTGATAACTTATTTTTTTATTGTGTTACTTACGTTATTATTGTATACTTGAGTACACATGACCTTCATAGTTCATACAGATGGCCAGCCTCGGTTTAGCACATGCGTTTTAAAACTGAATTGACTCAAACCAATGGTTGAACCTACCGGTTAATGAATATAAAACTTTGACTTTTTATAGTTATGTGTTGTGGATTTAAGCAATTTCTTATGTTATTTTGTTTTTGACCGAAGGACAATTCAAGTATGTCCCTGATCCCTTATTTTATATTGATCCCGGACCTGTGATATTAATTATGACCACCATGTTGTGATTAGATCTATTATATTAAGGACTTTATTAATCCTTTAGAGAGAATAAGCCATGGTGAAGGTTTTTGTTCAGAATTTAGTGAAGTAAATCTGCAACGAGAGAGGGTCATGGGCTCTATATAACACCATGGGGTGGGGGGTTGGGAGTAAGAATATAAGAATGAGGGTAGGAGAAAAAGGAATTACAATGGCCTCATGTGCTCTTCCCGCCAAGAGAGAGAGGAAGCATCTCCTTCCCTTATATAGATGCGTTGCCGGCAAACCGTCGTGCATCAACTTGCTGCCCAAACCCTTTGGAGTGAACCTAGCCGAGCTTTGTCGCTATAAGTTCCCATCCTTGCGGCCGAAATGAATAAAAAGGTATCGGTTCAAGTGCAGAAGTGCAAAGAAGAAGGAAAGAAAGGAGGAGCCACCCTCGCCGGAGGCTTTGCTCTAGCAACCCCAAGGTCAACGGCGGAGAACTTGGAGTACTTTCAATACCACCCAGTCGACAGCATCCGTCGAAAGAGCCCACAACTGCCGAAAAAGTCTTCGAAATTGCCCGTCGGAGGAAAAAACCTGTGTGAGTAGTTATTTTTCGGCAAGTTTTCTAGCCAATTGGAACTCCCTCCGGTCATTTAACGAGCACCATAAGACTCCCAACATATCATACTACAAGAATCACCTGAGCCTCGTTTCTGTTTGATAACTGATTCGTAGAAAATAAATTACGCAACATTGACAAAAATTCACGTCACAGGAATTTCTGCGCGACCCCTTCGGTCACTGCATCACCACCCATATGTCCCCCTCCATCACCTCAAATATTCTGGGCAGTTACCCACTGTCATCGGTGCCAGCCGTTAACGGTAAAATCACCAGGACGCAGGAGTAGGACAAACGAAGCAGTGCATCGAGCACCACTCGAACCCTGACGTCCCCAGAAAATATCACCTCTACGTACACCACTCTGTTCATGAAGAAGTGCATAAGTTGTTCACGAGCTCGAATACATGCCCGCGACTTGTTGGGTATTTTATACCTTGCACAAATCTACACATCGAACAAGTAATAAAATATTGAATAGAGATCATCCCACGACAATTTGTATGCTTTATCTTATTTTTACTCTAAGTTGCTTAATTAACTAATTGCTTAATGTTCAAACAGAAACAACATTCAACATTTACTCGACTGCCAAATGAGGCAAGGGCATCAACTTCAAATGACGATTAACAACTGTTCTAAACATCTATTCATGAATCAAACTATGAAGTTTTTTCCAATAAATGAGAGATCTAGGATATTCAACTTTACCTAATTACCTTATAATAGAGACTTATGACTATTACCAATTTATAATTTGATTAGGGTTGATATTGTAAAACCTGTGATTCGAATCAGGGTTTTATAATCTAAACCTGTCGGTTTGACTATTATTTTCAGTTGTGTCAAGTTTTAATTATGAGACGAGCATTCGTTTTTCTCACTAACCACTCGTTTTCTTCCCCCTATCATTTATATATTACACACTTCTAACACTGTCATCATTCAGCCACCACCATCCTTCTCATCCAACTTCATTCTTCTTTTTTTGTTTTTTATTTTTCCCCACAATCCTCACTCAAGCCGGCCATAACCACATCGCCGTCACCACATGACTAACGATTGGGTACGGAGTATAAGCTCACCGTTTAGATGCTAAGACACGCTTGGAGCTTCTACCAAGTCCGTTTAGGATTTGCCCCTGATTTATTGTTTTATTCTATCGTAATTTAATTTTTATAGATTGTAAGATGAGTTAAGTGGTGTTTTATCGGATCCCACTTAGCTCAGGCTATTTAATCGAATAATTTTCCGCACTAATAACCCCTCGAAGATTAGATCCCTAAAGTATGTTTTAAAAAATAAGATCCACCACAAGGTGCCTTCAGGCCTATTATATAAATCCCTACCATATATATATATATATATATATATATATATATATATATATGTATATATATATATATAGTTTTCGTGATTTTCGATAACCGTACTACGCGAGCGAGCATGTGCCAGTCGAAGCCGGGAATACCGATAACCATGCTACGCAAGTGACATGTGCCAGTCTATGTCGGGAATACCGACAACCATGTTATGCTAGCGACATGTGCCAGTCAAAGCCGCCAACAACCATGCTATGCAAGTAGCATGTTCTAGTCGAAACCGAAAATACAGACAACCATGCTACGTGAGTGGGTATGGAAGTGAGAAAAAATGGCTTAGGATATGACAGTAGTCCCAAGGGGCCAGAAAGAGAAATGAGAAAATGCAGAGAAAGACATTAGCAACAGCAGATCAGTTCAGTTAAAGATGATTTCAGTTCAGCAGATGCCCTCAGAGATTTCACAATGTTTTTTTATATGAGAGTTTGCTCTCATGGTTAGTTTGATATTAGTTATGTTTTGAACCAGTAACACTTGTTACTAACATATTTTTATTATATATATAGGTGATGGTCATGAGTAGGATGTGCCAGCCTAGACGGGGAACAGTGACGTCTCTTGCACACATGTCAGGCGATAGAGTGTTAATATTTAGTTATGTTGTCATTATATTAAGAATGATGTGATGTAAGGTATGACAATTGAATTCATATGATGTGAAAAGTAATTAGAATACACAGATTGGTCAAGACCCAAGATTTAGAATAAATTATGCGGGAGATTAGAATTTTGTGTGAATATCAATGCGTGATATATATATATATATATATATATATATATATATTTATACATATTGATTTGATAGGGTGGACCTTAATTGCACTTTTAAGGGAAATTTTGCCCATTCTATTTTTGAAATTTTTATCGACTTTATCGTTCTCATTTTGTGTGGTAAACTAGTTGTCATGTCATTCATGTAGTAGTATGTTAGGGTTTCGTGCATTCATCCATGCATAGTAATAAGCATCCTCCATCTTGATATGCCGAGAGTAGATCCGCAGGGTTGGGTTTGGGTTAGCCGACTAAACTGGGACTAGTGACATTCCAGTTCAATTCTTGAGCATGGACTAGATTTGGGGTGTTACAATTTTGGTATCAGAGCAAAATCTTGGTCAATTTAGTTGGAAGATATTTTTATAGGTGATGTGTGTGCAAAGATTGCTCCAAGTCTAGTTGGCAAGTATATATTTCTACCCTTGTTGTCTTTGATTTATAGATTTCTCACCAATAGGTAGTATGACAGTATTTTTAGGATTTGAAGGGTAATCATGGTAAGAACTCAAGGTACACGGACCAAGGCTCCATCGCCTCTTCCTCCCAGACAAGCCAGCCCTACTCATGTTCACAATGAGACGGTGTCTAGCCGATCGAGAGCCGCATTGTCGCTAGGAAATCCCAGTGAGCTAGGCTTGGTAAGCCGCCATAGCGGGAGCCATCGTAGTGGAAGCTGCCGCAGCGTTAGAAGCCGTTAGACCGAAACTGAGGTTGCCATTGCACTGTTGATAGAGGTACAAATGCAGATTTGCCACTTTTGGGGATGTGGTGTGAGCCACAAGTGAAGCTGAGCAAATTTGCCTACTCGACCCCACCGAGACAATGAACAGAGACAACAACACCCTCAACAATATCAATCGGATCAGAGGACATAACAGAGGTATAGGATAGATCCCCCAACCAGAATAAGAGTTATGGATGGACAAGTTTAGGAGAATAGACACCCAACATGTCAAAACTGTGGATGCCGTCACAAAGAAATATGCAGAGTGGGTACAGATGCATGCACAGATGTGGTCAACCAGGACTTTGAGAGTGAAGCCTTCTTAATTTAAAATTTCTAGGATGAAATTTTTATAAGGAGGGAAGATTGAAAAACCTATGATTCAAATCAAGGTTTTATAATCTGAACCGGTCGGTTTGACCATTATTTTCAGTCGAGTTAAGTTTTATTATGAGATGAACATTCATTTTTCTCACTAACCATTCTTTTTCTCACTGACCATTTATTTTTCTCAACTGACCATTCGTTTTTCTTGCTGACCACTCATTTTCTTCCTTCTGACATCTATATATTCTACACTTCTGACACTGTCATCATTCAGCCACCACCATTCTTCTCACCTAACTTTCTTCTTTTTTCGTCCTTCTCTTTTCCCCTACGATCCTCACTCAAGCTGGTCACAACCTTGTCGCCATCACCACATGACTGATGATTAGGTCCGGAGTAGAAGCTCACTGTTTAGGCGCTAAGATACACTCAGAGCTTCTACCAGGTTTGTTTAAGACTCACCCATGATTTATTATTCTATTCTACTGTGATTTATTTTTACATATTGTCGAACAAGTTGAGTGGTGTTTTATCGGATCATACTTAGCTCGTGCCATTTAGTCAAATAGTTTTTCGAACTAATAACCCATTGAGGATGAGATCCCTCAAGTATGCTTTCAAAAACAAGATTCACCACAAGTTGCCTTCAAGTCTATTATATAAATCCCTACCAAGACCTATATATATATATATATATATATATATATATATATATATATATATATGTATATATATGTAATTTTTGATAACCGTACTAAATGAGCGAGCATGTGCCAGTCGAAGCCCCCGATAACCATGCTACACAAGTGGCATATGCCAGTCGAAGCCGAGAATACCGACAACCATGTTATGCTAGCACCATGTGCTAGTCAAAGCCGCTGACAACCATGCTATGCAAGTGGCATGTGCCAGTCGATGCCAGGAATACCGACAACCATATGTGCCAGTCGAAGCCGCCGACAACCATGCTACACAAGTAGCATGTGCCAGTCGATGTTGGGAAGAATGTTATGCTAGCGGCATGTGCCAGTCAAAGTCGCCACAACCATGCTACACAAGTGGCATGTGCCAGTCAAAAGCCAAAAATACCGACAACCATACTACGCGAATGGGTATGGAAGTGAGAAAAAGGCTTAGTATATGACAGTAGTCCCAAGGGACTAGGAAGAGAAATGAGGAAATGCTGAGAGAGGAATCAGTAGCAGCAAATCAATTCAGTTAAAAATAGTTTCAGTTCAGTAGATGCCCTCAAAGATTTCACGATGTTTTTTTCATATGAGAGCTTGCTCTCATAGCCAGTTTGATATTAGTTATGTTTTGGAGTAATAATACTCGTTACTGAAGTATTTTTACTATATATGTAGGTGATGATTATGAGTAGGATGAGCCAGCCTAGACGGAGGAGCAGTTACGTCTCTTGCACACATGTCAGGTGATAGAGTGCTAATATTTAGTTATGTTGTCATTATATTAAGAATGATGCGATGTAAGGTATGACAATTGAATTCATATGATGTCAAAAATAATTAGAATGCATGGATGGGTCGAGACCCAAGATTTAAAATGAATTATGCGGCTGATTAGAATTTTGTGCGAATATCAATGCGTGATATATTTATACATGCTGATTTGACAGGGTAGACCATAATTACACTTTTAAGGGAAATTTTGTCCGTTCTATTTTTGAAATTTTTATCGACTTTATCGTACTTATTTTGTGTGGTAAACTAGTTGTCATGTCATTCATGTAGTAGCATGTTAAGGCCTGGGACTAGTGACATTCCGGTTTGGTTCTTGAGTGTGGCCCAGATTTGGGGTGTTACAGATATCCTAGGAAACAAGTAAAATTGTAGCGGACATTCGCATCATATTATAATATATCTCTATTAGTTGAATTGCTACATGTCTCTGAAAGACAGAATAAAGAGATGCATTAAGATTAACTCCTCTATAAAGATATCTACAACATTAAGTATATGTTTACCTTAAAATTATAAATTATTCCAACAAACATATCATTGATTTTTCTATGTCTAGGTAAAACCAAATCTCTTCATCTTATAAATGTGAACTAGTCTTTTGTAGCATTAAGGTCTGGTAAGAATAATCAAATATTAAAAGGTAGAAAATAAGAGCTCTACATGACAATGTAATTAAGATCTATTGTTCATGCAATTTCAATAAGTTTACCCTATAAAGTATTGAACAACATCATCATTGTCATTAAGAAATCAATAAAATTGGAAGAAGAAATAAAAAAATACAAATCTAGTTCGTCGAAGCCGTAGCACAATTTCTTCTCTCTGGGTGGATTACTTCATTGCAGTTTAGCTTCATGACTTCTCCTTTTCAAACTCTTCGAATGTCTCACTCTTAGAGATTAGAGAATGTGTATGACTCAAGATTCGAAGGTTTGAAAGGACTAGGGAAAAGAAGAAGCTCCATTCCATTGAGTGAAAGTGTATGTTTATATTAATCAAAGGTAGGTGGTTTCTTAGAAACTTCCTGTGCAACTTCTACTGAAGCTTCCTTTGCTCACAAGCAATTTGTGTGATCCTTTAGTTATTATTATTCGCACGTAGTGCATTGATTCTTTCATGGGTTGCAAGGTGTTTTTCCTAATTTGTCTTTTAAAACGCATTATCCTAACCCATCATGGTTATCCACTTGTGCTTCATCATTATTCCACATGCAGATGTCACTTTCAAATTTGTTGAAGTAATTGTGTGCTCTTGGTCTCCATCCTAGCAACTTCCAATTGCGACCACAAATGTAAATGGAGCATGACATCCATTTTAACAACTTCCCACATAGTTTACAACGAGCATCACCTATGCAGATAACATCAATTGAGTATAATTTGACTGAGTAGCAACATAATTTCGAGTTTTATTCATTGCACGATAATAACTTTATTAGAGAATTATCAAACCCCCAAACTGAACACTTGCTAGTCCCCAACAAAAACTCAAAATTTTCCACTTTTCTAAAAAGTTTAATTCTTAGTGAGGGAAAGGCAACATTTATGATAAAAAATGGTAACTATTTCGAGCAGATTGACCATCATTGGAAAACATGGACTATTGTGGTTCTTATTTTCTTTATTATTGTTATGCGCACCTAGTGGTTTTATCAATAATAGGGAATTGCATCCACAAGTAGCTAGCTGGGAGAGTGACTTTATTCTTTGGTGGGAGACAATTATTAGTAATTATATAATTGGACTTGTTTAGCTATGTTTGGATTTTATATTATTAGTAGTAGACCATAGTTTCTTTGTTGGGAGTTTATTTGTTTATATTTATTGTTATATGTTTAATATATTTTAACTCTAAGATATTTGTGGACATGATTAGTATATGGACTAATTATATTATTGGAAATCAATGACAATTATTGAGTTGATTAAATTTTGGGATACTATGTGGTTTATTTTTGTTGGGTTCGAGGTTGGACCAAAAGGGTGCCTGACATGATTGTCAAATTAGGCAGTTTGTCACACTATGATTGTTACGAATACTGAACTGTTACAAATACTGTTATTGTCGCTGTTATTGTAACAATTATACTTGTTGACTAAATGTCTTGGTAATTACTATTACTATTATACCTATTGACAAATATCCAGGATTTTACCTCTTATGCATTTATGAACTAGATTGCATATCGCTCCTGATGATGTTTCCCGGGACAATGGTACCGTATTCTTACTGAACTATTGTGTTTATGATGCAGTCCCTCTATGTGTGCAATCTAGAGGGCATATTATTATTTTGTCCCCATAGATACTGAAATCTAGGGACTAGTGTATTATCCTATACTGCACTAATATTTTATTCAGTATTGTATTATACCATGTATTATTTTGTACTGTACTTTAATAGGGTACTATTCTGTAGAAGTGCTTCACTATGGCCAGGTAGCCTCTCCTGGAACTAGAAGTGCTTCGCTGTGGTCGAGTAGCCTCTCCTGGAACTATAATTAGTTCTGGATGGGGTATATGTGGTTTGTATATCTTGAACTATCTACAGCTCGTCTACTTACATAGTCATATTATGTGAGGACGAGTAATGTTTGTTACTCACATTTTCAATATATTATATATATAAGTTTCTATGTCTTGCTTGGGAGCTGGAGTTTCTATGGCAATGCTTAGCTTCAATCAAATGATGGGGAATAGATATTTTACATTCTTATGGTATCTGATTTTTCGTATATTGTATTACTGTAAATAATGTTATTGGAATTGCTATTTACAGAAACAGTTTTTAAACTGATTTTCTACAATGTGACACAAGGATGATTTATAGATCCTGGGATTTTATTGAGTTTTGCTGCGATTTCATTACTATTCTCTTATAATATTCATGGTAAATGAATAGAAACATTTTCTCGATCAACTTATCATGTAACACCCAGGCTGGTTCCCTTCTTCGATCGAATTTGGGATGTTACAAAAATATTTGAAAATAGGTATAGGACACGTGGTGACACTAGGTTAAAAGTTTTTGGTTGTATATGATTATGGATACTATGCAGTCTACTCTCAATCAAGTCGATTACATTTTACATTGGTTTATAGGTCATCTAGACCTACCAGTGAAATGTTCCAGTACCTCTTTTTCTTTTTTTGCCCTAGTCATCACAAGTAGGAATGGCATGGGGACTCAAAGGGAATCCCATCAACTTGTTGGCATAATAAGAAGGAAAACAGTTTGTGAAAGAGGGCGGAAGAGGAAGGGAATCTCATGGGTATTTAGGTTGCTAGAGGTGCACCATCTATCTCGCATTTAACGTTTGCAGATGACACACTTATCTTTTGCATAGCACACTTGTATGATATTAATTGTTTGTTGAATATATTTCAACAATATGAGAGCATTGTAGGGTCAAAGATTAATGTTGATAAATCATCTCTATTAATCTCCTCCCTTGTGCCTCAAAATGTAAAAGAGTCCATCTTATATACTATTAAAATGAAGATCATGTCGGAAGGAATGAAGTATTTGGGTATGTTATTGTTTTGGGGGAGAAGTAAAGTTAAATGGCTTGAGAAATTGCCACCAAAAATTGAATCCCGCATCAAAAATTGGAATTCTAAATCATTATCTCAAGCGAAAAGAACTCGTCTTATAAATTCGGTGTCTAATAAAATGGCAAATTATGAGATTCTAAAAACGTTCATACGGAGAAGCAATAGATGCAATTCTAAATTTTGGTGGGGAGAAGGAGACAAATTTGAGAGGTTTACAAGTTGGCACAAAATGTGTCAATCGAAGTCTCTTGGTTGGAGACTTGGGTATTAAAAATCCAAATATTATGAATCTGGCTTTATTGTCGAAAGTTGCATAGAGAATGCTTACACAACTAGAATCTTTGCTTAGTAATGTTTTTAGAGCCTAATATGAGAGAAGGAATGAGTGGTGGAGATCTAGTTATAATGGTAATCGATCTTTAGTTTGGAAGAGCATTAGTAATTAAGGCATTCATATTGTTAAGGACAATGTGTGTTATTCTAATGGTGATGGAGGAAACGTGCATATAGGTTTGGACCCAAAGTTCCTGGTGTTCCATAATTTTGCTATAGAATCAATCCATGATACGCTTGCTTGGAGACCAAAATGTTGACTCCCTATGCCTAAAATCTAGGAGATGGAATTCTTAATTAATTAAGCCGGTTTTTGTTCCTCAAGATGCCAGTACTTTCTCAGGCTTGTTCCTCTAAGATCTGGATCTTAAGATAAACTGCAATGGATTCATGCTAAATAGGGATGGTAGCTGCCACAGGGGTCAACTTAGGGTTTAAATTTTTCGCCCTAACTACCTCCCTGCGGTGTGTTTCCCTCCCTGGAAACACCAGCCAACACCACCTCCTCACACACCAATGTGCTGTGGTGCACAGCGGCCTCGGACCACACACTTGCAAATTCCGCACAAACCCAGTCCCGGTACTGCGCCAGCTACTAGCGCCACTAGTACCGGTATCAGGCTACCAGCGATTGTACCAAACACACACACCAATCACCAAGCCATAGTGACTACGCGTCCCACGTACCGATCACCCTTCTCGGTACCAATAGACCTCGGAATCACAGGTCTAGCCCCGGTGGCCAAACACGACGCATACACCACAAGAATTACAGGAACTCTTCCCAACCTCTATTCCACTAGTATGAATACATGATATACAAGTGTCTACACCCTAGACTACTTGCCGGTCGTGGACATGCAAACCCCACGACCGTGCCTCTCGACCCTCACTCGACAGGACTTCACCCAACCCTCGGTTCACCGCGCAGGGTTGCCGAATAACTGGTATGTGAGCCTTGACCCTAAAGGTGAACGTCGACTATCCCGGTAGTCCCCCTTGAAGTTCCAGACCGACCCTCGGCCTGACTGCAGTAACCCCAAGGCGTCCCCTTGCCCAGCCAAGTTTCTCCCCTCCACTAAGATCACTCACACACACACTTCTCTTGTTGTTCTCCTCTTGTCTGATCTCTACATAAGGATGGCACCTCCTTATATAGACATCCCGGCCTTAGTGTGACACCTCATCAGCTTGCATCCTCACCATCGAAGTCTTGATCAATGGCTCCCATCCTCCAAGCCTTGTCATCGACCCCCTTGGTGTTCCAGCAGAAATACCAGAAAGACCCACCCTTGGGTGTGGCGCAAATGCCTCATCAACTTCCTAGATGTGGCACGGTCGCCTGGCTCGACCCAGCGACCCCAATACCGAACCCTGTCCGTCTGTTCCACAGCACCCATGCGCGTGCACGATAACCCCTACTACACCTTGGCTCGGTCACTCGCACACCTGCGCACCCGTGACTACCGCATGTCGCACGGTAGTACCCGGCCCTGGCGCCTTGCACGCTCGGTCAGTGGTGCTCAGTCACTTGCACCCTACGCATCCGGAACCCGTAACTTCTATTTGCACATGATGCTTGGTAGAACATCCCGGCTGCGCCTGACCCGTCACGCACCTGGAACCCGTACCACGCTCAGTACACGGTAGCGGTGCTCAGTACTCGTTACCGATCATGTTTGCTACCCAACTGCTATCAGTACTGCCCGATATCTCGCCCTGTACAGCAACTCGCCCGATAGACCCCATGCACCACGATGCACTTCACACTAACACGGAAATATGCTCGGTAGATTGTTCACCACTCGGATAGCACCCTACCCGACTTGGACGCGGGAATGCTAGGAACAACTGCCAAACCCTAGCTCTCGTCCGTCCCACGAGCTAAACCCCGTAACAGTAGCCGAGAGCTCGGCTCTGCTAGAGCTTGAATTCGAACTGCGGCTCAATTTATATACTCGAGCCCTGCAGAGCCCGAAGACATGGCTTGCGCTCGGCTAGGGTTTAAGCTTGAGCTCAAGTGGTTGGGCTAGCAGAGAGCTGTTTGGTTTTTTTTCAGAGCTGAGCCCAACAGTTTTGGTTTATCTTTTTAATAAAAAGAAGAATAGAGTTGTTGCTCTTTGGCTGCTCAATTTTTTTAAAAAATACGAAGCCCAACGGGGCTCTTTGGCTTTTTTGGGATGTTGAAGATTTTACTTATTTTTTAATTATAGGTGATAATTTTGAGTAATATTACTTATCGGTGATTGTTTGTGTAATTAATGTAATATATATATATATATATATATATATATATATATATATTGTATTTGTGGATTTTAAATTGCACCTAATTCTATGTAGGTTTGTAGGTACTAACTTAGTTGGGATACATTTATATTATTATGATGCAATTTTATCTAATTTATTTTCTTTAGTCAATAAAATTTATTTTTTTCAATTATTTATTATCTCACCTTTTATTTTTGTGGGACAAAAATTAATAAATTTTAATTGTTGAAAAAGCACTGAAAATTCAAAAAAGGAAAAAGTTACTGAGAATTAAAAAAATTTTTGCCGGCTCGAGCTGGGTCGAGCTCATCGAACCCACGAGCCGAGCTGAGCAGAGCCCGGCTTTGAGGTATACGAGCTGAGCTCGGCTGGGCTCTTAGGGTCTTTGAGCTCCCGACGAGCCGAGTTTCATTGAGCCAAGCCGGCTTGTCGGACTCGTCTACTCACACTAACTCTAAATCAAGCAAGTTCTCGGTTAAGGTTGTTTATAGGTATCTGGACTGCATAAAGAATGGCTCGGCAAATCAAATATTTCTTTCTAATCTCTAAAAGACTTGGTGGAAAATGAAATTGCCTCCACGGTTGCTCCATCTTGGATGGGAAATTGCTAGGAATTCTCTTCTGACAAAGTTTAATTTAGGTAAAAAAATCTCTCCCTGATTTGAAGCGTGTATTCTGTATTACATCTGATGAATCTGTTTTCCACCTCTTTTATGAATGTAATTTTATCAGGGTGATCATGCTGGCTATATGCAATGTGCGAATAGACAGATTTAATTGCAGGGAGGCAATTGATATTCTTTATAGGTGTGCTGATGTTATGATGAACCCAAATTGACCTTATTTCATTCTCAAGTTCTCGGTTAGTGTTGATGAAGTATGGAGGCTGAGGAATTCTGTTGTCTTTAATTCCTTGAAGGTCTTCATTTTGGTTGATATTATCGAGCAGATACAAGGCGGGCGTTAAACTGGAGAAGTTCATGTCTGCTTCGAATTTGGAGACAACATCATCATTAGAAAGGATAGAGACTAAAAGATTGAAAATTAGTCATTATTCTAGCTACTATATTTTCACAGATGGAGGATTCAAAAGTAATTGTTCCTCTTGGGCGTTTGTTATTTTAAGTTATGATAACTCCTCTCATGTTTATATTTCAGATTTTGGAAGCTTAGAGACTCCCACTGATGTACAAGAAGCTGAGTCAGGTCTTCACAAAGCCTCGCTTTTTGCTCATCAAGAAGAGGAGCATAATTAGGAATGATGATGATGCTATACTTTGGTGTAACTATGCCATGGTTGATGTAACAATTCGGTCCAAAATGCAAACTTATGGTTAACCAAAGTTGACCTATAATTTATTCTCACTTGTAAATAGGATTTTACCCCGGTATGTATTAAATGTGAGATTAAGTTGAGAGATCTCACATTTGATGATAGTAAAAAACTCTTTAACTTCTACTCTAGCTTCTGTCAAGTGAGTAGAGAGTATAATGTGGCTGCTTACTTGCAAATTATTTTAGACAATTGTATATTGATTTTATTTAATGCATTTTGGTTTTCTAAAAAAAGGAGGAAAATAATGTCTAAATGACCAGCTAAGAATATAACATACAAACAAATGATGAATAAATTATAACCAAAGAAAGTATGTAAATGACAAGAATTGTGACATCCTGAAAATTTATAAATTTATTTTTTATTATTATGGTAAATAGAGTATTTTAAGTGCCAAACAGATGCACTTCAAATTATTGCACATAGGCAATTACATAGCTTTTCACATATTCGGTGTAAAACCTAAGCTTTTTACCTGGCAATTTTAGTTTTGGTTTAGTCTAGACCTGGATCGAGTTGCTTACCCGACCCTTTTTGATGTGTGCATATGTATGATATGGTATGTGCAAGTTACAGCCTCTGTCTCCACCGGTGTTCGGTGCTGCCTGGCCGGATACTAAGCCGTCTCGACTCTTATTTTTTGGTTTCATTTGAGTTGAGTCTAGTTGGGTTTAAGAATGAGTTTCTCACTAGTCTAAATTACTTATCGTATATTTGGAACCCTTTTCGGACAATTCTAACTCCTACAGGACCGTAACATGACCCAGACCACCTTAGGGTGCAAACCAAAGTGCAGACAGTCTAGTTCCAGCACAACGATGCCATTGTGTTGGAAAATGAGGCAAACTAGGGTTCTATATTTGGTGCCTTTGCCCCAAGACTATTCCTAGTTTGGTTAAGCCATACCTCCTACATAATCAACCGATATTTCCATGGTCCGGTTTTTAGTGGCAAGAACCCCATCTTTTTTTAGATTTCACCCCTTTTCTTTGGTTGCTCCGACCTTCCCTTGCCTCGCAACCTCCTTTCCTTTATTCCTTGGCTTCTCCTTGCCCTCATAAGACTTTCCAAGCTTTTCTAAGGGCCTAGCATTTTAGGCCTTGGGGTGGGATGCTCCAAGAGACCTCTGCCATGGCATGTTGGAGGAAAGTCTCTCCCTTGGTGTTGTTGTGCTCGTGTTTTACTTGATGTTGCTTAGTTGTGTGACTAGGTTTTTTTTTTTGAAAATTTTCTTTTGTAGCTGAGTGTCATTTAGGAGGTAGTTTCATGATTTTTGCATGCCTAAATAAATAGTTATGTATTTTTTAGCATGTCATGGTCCCCTCTTTGCACTATCTTGGTAGATCTACTATAACTCTTGTTCTATGTTGAATTTTCCCATGATACTATTTGCATCATGTTCATAAGAGGTAGATCTACAATGTTGATAAGACATGCTTTTCTATTTTCCATTTGTATTAGCATGTATGGGAGTCGAAATTAGAGAAAGGTGGCAGCTTTACTGTTTGCAGTAGCCTATCCTTCAATTTCTCCAATTTTGTTCCAATGTGTAAGTATCCTTTGCAAGCCATCTTTTGCATGATTGCTGTGTTCAGTGTTTTCTATGTCTCACTAAAATACCAAGCTGTAATGATGTCATTAAATACCTAAACAAAACCCCTAAACGTTGTATGTGTATGTGGTGTTTTTGCTATGCTTGGCTATGTTCGGATTTTGTTATCCTAGTTGAGCCCCTAAAAGGTTTTATAAAATATGTTAAAATTTTATGGGGATTCACTAATTTGGAACTATTAACGTGTAAAATTTTGGGTTAAGTAAAATTCATTTAGGTGGTTGGTGAGTTCAGAATTTAGGAGTGCACAGGAATGCAGGGTGTAATCCTAATTCCCTACCTCCAGTTGCAAAATTAGTTGAGGCTAGTGTGAGTAGTGAAATTTTATAAAATTTCACCTAGACCTTAGGTTTTGTTACAAAAGAATATTTGTAAAATTTCAAGGCCTGTAGTTGGGTAGATAAACCAGTAGAAATTTCCCAAGCTACATAGGTCCTGCCAACTCCTGAAATCCATTGGCCAATGCCTACATTTCCTGATCCAACTCAAGTTCAATTACAAGGATTTTAGACCTGATAATTTATTAGGCTAAAGCCTATGATGTTCTATAACACTACCCTTTTACGCAGGCCCATTTTGAGTTTCCAAGCTCAGGAACAAGACTTAGGAACATTAGTGCACGGCCTAGGAATACTGTTCCTAGCACCTTAGCCCAACCTTAGTGGGCCTTGTTTACCATCTTAGTCAATGATCAAACATTTGATAATTTTTATAGCAAACCTTAAGAGTGTCAGGGCCCACTGGTCCAAATTTCAGCCCATTTGGACACCATTTGGCCCGTTCAAAAAATCATCTAGTTAAGTCTATTTAACAAAACCCTAAGTATGAGACTTTTCACTATGTGTACTTGCAATACCAAAACCTCATTAAAGTTACCTAATGAGGTTTAATACTTCACTAAATAATATAATTAAGTTAATTTAGTCTTTTGAGTTATTCATGTGTGGAGGCGTTGCCTCATTTTGCTTGTTGATGTGATCCAATCATGATTCGGGTTTCATCTCTTTCCTAAGATATGCGGAGTGGGCTCGCCAAGTTAGGATGAGGAGCTCGACTCATCCAAGTCTATAAGACTCTTTTACTTCATCTCTATTTGGCTCCATGAGTGAGGTTTTCATCTAGTTTTTGACATTGGACAGCATCAGTGGCATTTTAATAGATCACTATGATGCCAGACCATTTAGTCGATTTTTTTCGTAGTTTGACTTTAAGGATTAGATCCTTTGATGATTTTTGAATTGGAAGATCCAGAAAACCAATGATATAAAGTCCCTACATAAGCTTACTATATAAGTACACGAGTTTTGTGGTTTTCATGAATATGAGTGTGAATGATATAATATGTACGAATTACACTAATACTCCTTTAGGCCCTAAAGTCATGTAATGTAAGTAGGGTATTAAGAATGGAGTGCATTTGTAGAAATTGTAGCACTATCATTGTTCTGTGCCACTTGAGTACTCTTGTGGGCAATATATGAGGATGTGAGGTGTAAGCGTAAGTACACATGTATGCAGCTGTTAATATGATCTGACATGCTTTATGATATCCAGCTGTGTCGGCCTATTCTTGCTGCCTTATGATGTATTCTAAAAGTTTTGTGATTTCTTGTGAGTATTAAGATACTCATCTGCCTTGGGAAATCCTGACATCCATACGCCGTTGGTCTACATATGCCCTATGTCTGTCTTGAGCTGTAAATAGTCTTTGTATTATCAACTCAACCATCTGCTAGGAGTCCTGAAGCATCTCAGGGACCACAATCAATGACTCACTCCCTTCTAGGCAACATGTTGGTGATCTCCACAGTCTACCATATAAAGCTTCCAATGGTGCCATCTCGATACTATCCTGACAGTTGTTATTATATGAAAACTCCACCAAAGGCAAGTGCTCCTCCGAAGATCCATTGAAGTCCATCATATATGACCTGAGCAAGTCTTCTAGGATCTGAATCATCCTCTTAGACTAGCCATCGGTCTGTGGGTGATAGGCTATACTGAACTTGGTCTCCGTACCAAGTTCTCTCCAGAAACATCTCTCAAAGGAAAAGGTGAATCTGGAGTTTCTATTTGATATGATCTCTTGGGAACTCTGTGGAGCCTGACAATCTGTTCCATGTACAATCTAGCCAATATCAATACAAGATAGGTCATACAAATCAAAATAGAGTGAACCGATTTTGTCAACCTGTCGATGATAAGCCATACTTCATCCATCTAACAATGGGAAGGGGGTAGATGCGTGACAAAATTGCATGTGATGTAATCCCACTTCCACTGTAGAAGTGGTAATTTCTACAATAGTCCTCCTAGCCTTTGGTGCTCTATCTTGAATTGCTAACAAATAAGACATCTTGGCATAGTGTCAAGAACATCTTTCTTCAATCTAGACTACCAATAAGATTGACACAAGTCATGATACACCCTCCTCGAACCTGAATGTACTATAAACCTGAAATTATGGGCCTGGTGAATGGTGTCCTCACATAATCCTCAATGTGTTGGTAAATCTGGTACGTACAGTCATCCTCTCATCCATTACAAGCCAACTGTATTTTTGATCAAACCAAAATAAGTCCCCTTGGCAAGCTACTCCTTGGGTAGCTCATCATCTACTTATGCCTGCTTGATACAATTTGTTATGGGTAGACTAATAGTCAGCCTCGCCAACACTTCTGCAAGGTGTGAGTCTGCTACATCCTCTCTCTAGTCCTCATACCTGATAATCTGGCTTCATTTGCTACCACATTTTCCATGCCTAGATGGTAGGTAATGTCAATAACGTAATGTAAAACCCTGAAAAAAATAATTAGGTTATTTTATTTAGGTTTTTGTAAATCTTAGAACGAACCGTAAACATTATTTAATTAAATTAATTCTTGAAAAAAATTAATATTATAAATTATCGATTTTGACCTTTAGCATATCGATATAATGATATTTATAATATTTTTAGGATTTAACATCCATTTGTATTAACTTAATAATTACTTTTTGACTTTACGTTATCACACAAATGACTTTTTAAATTCCACACATATTAATAAAATTTAATGTAGTGACCTCTTCAATTCTACACATATTCTTCTATATAAAGGAGAGTTCTGTTGATGTTAAATGAAACATCCTCTGGATAGTTTGTGAGCACATCTGACTTACAAAGGGAAGGCTTTAGGATCGTGTGTCATAGTTGCGGGTTCCTCATCACAATATTAGGTCCTTATAATTATTTGAAATGTTATATATTTTGAATTGGGAGTCTTGGTCGGCCTGAGTCCACATTCGATCACCATGTGCCGAGCACAACCAGGGTCAAAGAATTGGCTTAGTCAGACACAGGCAACACCCTTTAAAAAATTACTATGTGGGAGTCTTGGTCGACTTGAGTTCATATTTGACCACCATGTGCCGAGCGCAACCAGGGTCAATGAAATAACTCAATCTGACATAGGGCAACACTCCCTGAAAGATTAAATGCCTGCCCCCATGCCGAAAGGGGTGACAGGGCACAGCGGCGCAAGACGGCTCATTATGCACTTGTGATACTGAGAGGGTGAGTCAATGACAAATATCGGTAATTACAGGCCGAGGGCCACCTAGCGTGTGTGCACATACATGGGATTGTAGCTGGATGGGCGGCCACCCTCTCAGCATATTAAGAGCTCAGCATAGGCTCATAATCACTAAAAGACGTAATTCAGATGTTGTGGGATATATTAATTATTTCTTGTAATTATACGATTTAGTGTTTATCACTAACGTGGAATTGCCGCTGCAGGTATGAACATGGAAGGATGGGTAGAGTTGGGATAGTTGGAGGACTCTATTGTTGGACTATTCTTTTCTTGAGATTGTTTGCATGACAGTGGGATTTTGGTTCGGTTCATGGGACTTAGATTATTCCGAGCATTTGTATACTAAATTTATTGTTATGGATTTATTTAAAATCATTGAAAATTAATAGAAAATTAATTTATGAGACACTTAGTTTCATATAGTACACTTGGCTCGTGGCTCAGAATGGGTGGGTCGTTACATGTAATCAGTGAGGTACTCTAACCATATACTTCGCTAGCTTTTCAGATCATTTTGTGTGAAGATGTACTTTAAGCTCTTATGATCAATGAAGAGCTAGAAGGACACTCCATACAGATAATGCCTCCAAATATGTAGAGCAAACACCATTGTTGCTAGCTCCAAATCATGTGCCGGATAGTTCTTTCCATGAACTTTTAGCAGTTAGGATGTGTATGTTATCGCTTTGCTCCTATGTATCAGTACACAACCAAGCCCACTATCAAATGCATCATTGTACACCACAAAATCATCATGGCTATCTGGCAAACTCACCACTGGAGCAATAGTGAGTCTCTCCTTCAAACTTCAGAAACTCTGCTCACATGCATTTGTCCACACAGAGTGCTCCTTCCTAGTCAGTCATGTGAGAGAGGCTTCCTAGGAAGTGAACCTATATGAACCCCCTATAATTTTTGGCCAATCCCAAGAAACTCCAAGCCTCCATGCCTGTGGTAGGTTATTCCCATCTCAAAATTGCCTTGACCTTCTTTAAATCCACTATGATTCTATCCGCTGATACTACATGTCCCAAGAATACCACCTTAGACTGCCAAAACTCACACTTGGAGAGCTGTGCATGTAGGCGGTGCTCTTGCAGCATCTACAAAGCTATCCTCAAGTGTGCTTCGTGCTTCTGCCTAGACCTTGAGTAGATGAGAACATCATCAAAAAACACTATCATAAACTGATCCATGTATGACTAACACCCAGTTCATGAAATCCATAAAAGCTGCAAGTGTGTTAGTCAACCCAAAAGGCATAACTAGAAACTAGTAGTCCCCGTACTGAGTCCTGAAAGATGTCTTTGGTAAATCCCCCTCTCAAATCCTCAACTGATGGTAGCCAAATCCAAGATGAATCTTTGAATACACTCCAGCTCCTCCAAGTTGATCAAACAAATCATCTATTCGCGAGAGAGGATAACTGTTCTTCATTGTCATGTGGTTGAACATTTGGTAGTCAATGCACAACCTCATACTACCATCCATCTTCGTGACGAAGAGGACTAGAGCACTCCTTGGTGAGACAGTGGGCTTGAAAAATCCCTACTTTGAAAGCTCTTGTAGCTGGGTCTTGAGCTTCCTAAGCTCATGTGCAGTTCCCAAATGAAACTTGCCAATTACTTTAAATATTCATACCAAACCTGGTCATTTACCATTTAAATTTTCACTTCCCAAGCCCGAATCTAACCATTTACTGCTTACAAACCTGACCTGACCATTTAAACCTGATTATGATATAAAGAAATTCAATTTAGATAATAATATAAAAACTTAATTAAAATAACTATTTAAAACTATCAAGAGATTAATTAGACTAACATAAAAATAAATAAAATTGAATAAATAATAGTTTATATATATAAATACATTTTTTATGACAAATCGTAGTAAAAATACAATTTTTAAAATTTTATATTAATGATACGGTGTGCCCAATACAAGAAACCAATCCCGATCGTTATAAAATGATAACCTAGTTGCCTAAAAGCCAAACCCTATTATATAGATTCCAAATCCAAACCATTCGGGTTTGGTTTGGTCAGGTTTCGCGAGTACTTGACCAGATGGGCACCGCTACATCTGATACAGTGACCTAGAGACAGGCACGGTGCCAGGATCTAGGTTGATGGCAAACTCTACCTCTTTGGCTAGCGGCAAATTGGGTTCCTCATCCAAAAACACATTAGCAAACTCACTAGCTACTAGAATTTGTGCTAACTCTGGCGTTGGCTGCTTGGTTATGGCTATAATGATGGCAAGGAAAACATCACACCCTCGGTCTATCAATCCTTGGGCACGCGGATACGAGATCAAATAGTCACCTCTATCTCTACCTTTGTCTTGAAATGCAATTCGTATCTTCTGCTTAAGGCAAAGTTGAAGCTTCTTCTTGTTATAGTCTATCAACAATCGGTGTCGCGCCATCCAATCTATCCCAAAAATAGCATCAAAGTTCTTCATCGACTTTACTATAAAATTAGTAAACATGTTGCATTGCTGGATAACCATAGTGACACCCCTCACACACACTTCAGTGGTGAGAATGACTCTCGAAGAAGTTGATACAACGAAATCATAGCCTAAGTCCTCTACAGACACTCCAATCCTATCGACGAAAGTTTTGGCTATAAAGTTATGTGAACTACTAGAATCAAACAAAGCTATGACAAGAGCAGTCATGGTGGCATCCTAGATAGCCTCCTCCACTGTCATAACATACAACCTAACCTACTGTTCTTTCCTAGCACCCTAATCCTACCTATCTAGTTGTTCCATATCCTACCTCCGTGCCAGTGCAACATCCAGTGCAGCTAATCTGGGCTACCTCTATTGACCCTGACCATGTTTGCACAGTTGACCCTGTTTACCTCCCTAGCCTTGCTGACCCTCTTGTGCCTGCGGTTGCTAATCACCCCTTCGCTGCTGCCCTTAAGGCTGGGCTGGCGGTACTGGAGAAGTGGCTGCTGTGGTGGTGCAAGCAATTTTCTTTGCTGCTGCTGTTATTGTTGGGGTTGGTACTACAGCTACTGATTCTATTGGGACGTTGCTATTGTGGCTGCCTAGAACTTCCAGTTGCATGATGCCCCATCTTGCCACATGTGAATCATGCACTGATAGCTCTCTGACATGCTATTGGATGTCACCTTTGACACATGGACATGTTGGGTATTCCTGGTAATCACCACCATGTTGTCCCATGGCTTCAAATGATTGGGTCTACTGAGGGAATCCCTACACCTGCTAACCCTTAGCAGCATATGCTGTCACTCTACCATCTATCCTTCACCTCTACTACTATAGACCCTAGTGTCCTCGCCGCTGTGACTATGTCCCTGATGGTTAGTTTGGCCAGTACTCTTGGTTTGATGGTGTGACTTGTGGGCATGCTCGCTTTCCAAGCCTTTCTCACGACCTTTGATAAAGTCGAACATGAAAAAGTGGCCACCACAGATTGGATGCTGATAAACAACCCTAACACAAACTGGGCTATCCTCTCTTTGTCGCTTGCGAAGCAACCCGGTGTAAACCTTACCAACGTGAGAAATTAGGTCTGATACTCTATGAAAGACATGTTCTCATGCTGCTCTATTGACAAAAACTCCTTCTAACACCTAACTATGGCAGAGAAGTACTAGACATAGAACATGTCCTTGAACTTGTCCCATGATATCTCCATTAGTTGCATGGTTCCCATGTACGTAGTATGGGAAAAATTCCACCAAATCTTGCCCATATGCTACATGGCTCCGATGTCCTCATGTATTTAGAGCTCGAGCAAAGAACCTATGCATGTGAGCACTCCACACACCCTGTCAATCCACTCTAGAGCTAACTATGGATCTGTGCTCCCATAAAGCAACTATCAACCATTTTTTCAGAAAAATGGTTGGCATCCGTTCTCCTTGGCATGATGGTCTAGGCTCTGATTGCTTAAGCCCTTGCTAGCAATATACTACCTCGGTCTTCTTGTCTCCACCTGCTCGCTACCTATCTGTCGGGGGAGCGGCACACCCACTAGCATCCCTGGAGCCAGTATGTCATACAATCCTACTGTAGGCAGGGCTGTGGGGACATGTGGAAACAGTACTGGTGGCGGCAGTGGTGGTGGTAGTACTCTCTTTGCTCTGAGGTCTTTGTATGGATCTCCGCCTCCACAGGCCTCTTCTCCATTCTTGCCAATGCTATGGCCATGTCCCAGACTGTGTCCAATAATTGGTTCATGCCCTTGGGGTTAATTGGTTGTCCTCTTGGGATCCCTTGGGCCTGCCGCTTCTTACTTTGAGGGTTTGTCATCTGCACCCATGTGGGCGATGGGAATCGCCTTGACACATGCCGGCGCCAATGGGGAACTATGTTGTAGTGGAGGCCTACTTCTGTGTGGACATCTTGCCATCTAAATTGATACTCAGGGGAAGAACAACTAATCGTGACTAGACGAATCACACACAACACAAAACAATAGCACGTAAAGAATGACAAACTTGTTGGCCTGGTTGTGGATCCGCTCATGGGTGGGGGTTGACAAGAACATAACACATACAACATATGCAATCATACAGTATACCATAGCACATCATATTATGCAGCATAACACTATACTACATGTGCGATAACTCTTGATTAAAGTTATAAGTTTGTTTGATCCAAGTCTTTTTCTAAGCATTTGTCCCATTTTTTAATTGGACTAGCTAATATAATGAGTTATAATCTACCTCCCTAGCCTTGCTACACCCGCAACTTCTGGCCACCTCTCACTCGCTGCCCATGTGGCTGAGCGGTGGTGCGGAGAGAAGTGGTCATTATAGCGGTGTCTGGTAGTCCTCTCTACTGTTGCTGTTGGGGCAGGTAATGCCGGTACTGTTCAGGTTGCTACTGGTACTACTGCTAATGGCACTGCTGCAGTTGTGGTTGACTCAGGCACTCAGTAGCATGATACCCCATCTTGCCACATGAAAGAAATGCATTGGTGGCTCACCGACATGCACTGTGGTGGTCCCTTTGACTCTGGGCATATCAGGTACTGTCAAAATTGGTAGCCTTGCTGACCTTGGGTCTAGCGAGGGAAGCCGTATATGTACTACCCTGCTACAGCATACACTGTCACTCCATCGTTTGTCCACCACCTCAACTATTGTGGACCCTGTTGATCCTATCCTTAGTGCTTTTCACCTTGACCACTAGTCTGTGCAATATCCATACCCTAATGGTAGGATTCATGTGCGTGCTCGCACTCAGCAAAAGGCGAACATGAAAATTTGACAACCACTGCTTGGAGATGGATGCATAAACAACACACAGACTTGGCTGCCCAGTCTCTCTTAAACTCGAAGCTACCCTCGGCAAGCTTCTCTAGCATGAGGAATCTCGCCAGTACTTTGCCACGGACATCACTTGTCTCCAGGACAAGAACTCCATCTTCTTCTTCTCCCTAACGGCGGGGAAAAAGTAATGTGAGTAGATGGCCTCCCAGAACTCATCCCAGGTAATGATCTAGGGCTTTGACTCCTAGGAATGTGGCATGGGAAAACTCCCACTAGAGGTTGCCCATACTTTGCATGGTCCTGGTGGCCACATGCACTCAGAGATTAGGTGGACAGCTAATGTGCGTCAGCATTGCATGCTCAGTATCAGTCCATGCTAAGGACACTTTGGGATCTATGCTCCCATTGAACAATCGTTCACCATTCTTCGAGAAGCAGTTAACATCCTAACTCTCCCTGGAATGATGGTGCTCTTGGCCTTGATTGCCTCTGCCCTCACTAATGACAAACTATTGTGGCCTCACCATCTTTGCCTCATTGCTAGCCAGTTTGGGGACCGGAACTCCCACTTGCATCCTTGGTGCCAGGATCTCGTACTGGACACTTGAGATTCATATGAGAAAACATAGGTAAATGAGCCTTTGCTTGCACTTCCAAAGATAAAGGTACATGAATAGCTATTTGATCCCCATCAAAGTATGCATTGAATCCCTTACAAACTAATGGAACTAAACAAATAGCACGTCCCTCTACTAAAATGGGCTGGAATGCATGTATATCTAATCTATGAAGGGTGTGTGCTAGATTTTGCAATACAGGATGGCCAAGCATAACTTCTTGAAGTATTTCCCATACAATGGACTCTTTTTCTCAAATTTTACTTTTTGCAATCCCTATGTTGGAAGCAACACCCTACCTTATTAGACCTCGAATTAAAAATGTCTTGAAAAGCTCTATTGCTATTTCTCGAGGCAATCCACATCGATGTAATGAAAATGAGGGGTAGCCCTAATGCAGGTGGGGCTGTGGGGACATGCAAAAAGTGTACTAGAGGCAGTGGCGGAGGTGGCATATGCTCCGATTCAAAGGCCTCAATGGGAGTCTTTGCCTCCGCTGGCCTCTTCTCCAAATGGGTCACTGCCACAACTCTCTACTGGATTGTGTCCAACAGCCAGCTCATGTCATCATTGGACCTTTGCTGGTTCTCCCTAACTCACAGCTACTTCTCTCTTAGAGTTTGCTGCTTCTCACGCAGAACCCTGATCTAGTCTATCTGTGGGTTCATTGTCGGCTACCCTACGGGTGATGGTGATCACCTGGTAGGTGCCGGTGCCGGTGCCAGTGTGATTTGCTCCATAGTGGGGGTGGACGCGCACTACCCTCTAAACTACTCAACTACCAACCACAAAATACCACTTACAGGTCTCACATGTGAATGGTCTATACAACACAAATTAGATTAACACAAAGGAAAAGTAAAACACACACAGAAAGACTTACTTGCCGGTTAGGTTGTGGATCGGCTCATGGGTAGGGGCCTTAGCTAGAACATAAAACATATAAGCATATCATACCATACAACATACAACATACAACTTAAGTGTACAACACAATGCATTTTGAATGGTAGCCGCCTTAATAGTCCAAGAGGTTGGCTATATCAAGTTGTAACACCCCAATTTAGCCTGAAGGATGAACCAAATCGTGATATTAAAATTCCAAAAGCTACTTGTTGGACTATTGCATACAAACATTATGGAAGTGGATCACAATCCTCTGGAGGCTTAAGACAGACACCTTACAAGATTTAGAAAATGTGCATAATCATATTACATAGGATAGATCTTAGATTTAGGGCTCTTGAATGAGCATTTCAACCAAAAGAGAGGCATCACTTCCCTTGTAACTAAGAGGGTGGTTTTGCAACTACAATGATCATTCTGAGCTACATAAAGGAAATAACCCCAATGAAGCTAAGACGTTGAGTTCTTAAAAGAAGTTGTGACATGATCCATTCTTAGTGTTAGTTTTAGTGATTGGATTAGGTAACTTGATTTCTTAAAGTGGATGATTTTGATAAATTAATCACTAGGTCCTCATTACCTGTTCCACATACACAGTAAAAAGGATTAGACATAGAGGCATCATTGGATGCTAGGGCATGATACCCTAACAGCCGGTTTTTACATGGGTTCTTTTGTGGTATGAATCGCAAGCTGCTCCTACACATTTCTCTGCATACACATAGCTGCAACCAAATATGTTTTGTGTACCTGAGTTTGCACTTGGTCATGCTCCGAGACTTTAAGGCCCCTTTAGAAGTTTGTTAGCCTTTGCCCAAAGTTTATCCGCTTCAAAAATATAATAATAATAAAGCAATAATAATAAAAAATACATACGCAAAAACCTTGCCATACCCAATCGAAAATATGCATAGTTAATAATCAAGTTTAGGGCTCATGCCCACAAAGTAATACAGGTATCCATACAAATCCAGATACAACAACATCAGGGCCCCTGCACCACCACTTAGTTGCTAATCCTCGTGCCTAGGCTAGCCAACACCATGGGACCTCACCTACATAGCATAGGGAAAAACACCCGTAATTAAACAAGTTTGACTACCGGTCTAAAATAACTACTAGTATAATCAAAACTGGCAAATGGGTATTCCATTACCCACAAAAAATGTAAAAACTTTAAAAAACTTCACAGGGTTGTAAGCAAAAATAACTTATGTAAGAAGGATCAGCGCACATGCAGGACAAAAATTATATTCATACAAGAAGCTTACGCCCCCACATCCTTCATATAATACTTGTTACGGTACTCCGGTGGCAAGGAAACAGTTAGGTTAGTGCTGCAAATTCTAGACATGTGCTGCGTTACAGAGTGTCATTATACGTTGCACTACTTCAGGATTTGAAAGAATACTAATGCAATTCATACTACCCATATAGATTTTCTCATGTTCATAAAACCGTAAACCCTTATATATTTAGATACATAAGGCTTGTATAATAGTTTTTTGGAGTTTATCTTTCAAAAGCCATCAAGGCAACACAACCTTGAAGTTTTTTGGAGGGATCTGTTAAAATGCCTCCAACGCCATCCTACATCTAAAAAGCGATTAAATTTTACACACAATGAGTCAAGTAGAGGAAAAGCAAAGGGAGTGCTATGGACTTGGATGAGTGAAGCTCTGTGTCCTAGATCAACAAGCTCACCCTCTGTAACATAGCACATAGATTCAACCCGAGTTAGACTCAGATCACATTGGCACTCACATTGAGGAAAAGTCTTAACATATGCACGATACATATGACACTTAATTAACTTAATTACTTGCTTAATGAAGTAATAAACCTAATTGGGCACAAGTACACTTACTTGAAAGAGTCCAATGTTTAGGTTTAATCGAATGGATTTAACCGGACAATTTTTTGGACAAGCCAAAAAATGTCCAAATGGGTTAAAATTTGGACTCATGGGCCCTACACTCTAAGGGTTGGGTGGAAAATTTACCAAATACAAGCCCATGGGCTAACATGGTAAACAAATCCCACTGAGGTTGGGCTAAGGTGTTGGGAACGGTTTTCTTTGGCTACGTACCAGTCTTTCTAAATTTTCTTAATGGGGTTAGAGACTCCAAATGGACTTGGGTAAATTGGTAATGTTAGGCAACATCGTGCGGCTAAATCCTGTAAAATTTCAAGTCCAAATGCAATGGATTTGGGCTTGAGTGGACTTGGGAAGGGAAGGCATTGGCTAGGTTAATTCTAAAGCTTGATGGACCTGATGGGCTTGGGAAAATCATAACGTAAGTTCTAATAAGCCAAAAGATCTAAAATTATAAGGAGCTGTGTTCTAGACAAACCCTAATGTCTGGGTGAAATTTAAGGGAAGTCTACTGCCATAAGATAGGTTTATGGATTTTTACATCTGGAGCTAAGGAACTAGGGTTTCACCCTACATTCCTGCACACTTAAAAAATACTGGATTAACTAACTACATTAATGATTTTTAATTGTTACAAAATTTTACAAGTTTTCAGTATACACTAATTGAGTCCTTATTAACATCTTTTCATAGGCTTATCATGGAGCACAATCTTAAAGCATGGCAAAGCATACATACATCACAACAAACAAATCAAATGATTAGGGGTTTTGTTCATGATTTTAAAGTGGTTTTATTAGTGTGATATTTTTATAGAGGCAAGCCAACATATAGAGCTACAACTGTGCAAATGATGAACATTGAAAGCAACCTACATCAAGGTGTAAAAATTGTAGAAATGGGCGGCCAGGTCGCAACGACTGTGAAAGCTGCCTCATTTTGCAAAGTTTGGCACCCCTATATGCTTATGCATACCATAATAGACGAAATGATGTACATCAATGTGGTAGATTGATCATTTATAAACACAACAATACCATCAATAACATGAGATGCATTTTATACCAAAACAGTGCATAGAGCTACATAGCTATCGTTAAAGAATCATAACTTTTTAAGTAAAATGCAAATGAGATGATTCTCAAGCCTAATAACTCACAACCTATAGATCTACATGAGGTAAATACACTAAAAATACAAGAAAACATGCATACACATGAACAAAAGCATACAACAATGCTAAGACGTAAAAATGAGAGACCTTTACCCCAATGGGACACCAGGGGAGGTCTCTTGGGGCTTTCTACCCCAAGACCTACTACTCTAGTGGGCTAGGCTTGGCTTGGAGAGGCCTTGGAGAGTTTGGGAAGAGCTGGAGAAAAAGAGGAAATTAAAAAAGTGAAAAAGGAAGGAGAATGGACGAAATTATAGAAGAGGGAAGCAGGGCAGGTGGTGCAAGGGTGCTGGCCATTGCAAGCCAGAGCATGGAATTCCAAAAAAATTAGCACGCGGGTTGCTGAACTGAACCACACACAACGTGGGTCAACTTCTGGGCAGAGGGCACTCTCTCAGCGCTATCACACCAGAAAAAGAGCAGGGAAATTTCAAATTTGTAACCAAGAGTGCTGTCCCACTGCCACTACACCCAAATAGAAACCCTAAACTAATTAGGGCTTGAGTAAGGGTGCTGGGAGGGTGCTTTTGTGCCCAACTCAGAATGGTGGGCCTTTGGATTTCCACACTATGGCACCTGGGGCAACCTTGGGAGCTGTACCATGAGTCCCTGAGGGGTTAGGTCTTCCGAAAGGGGCCAAATATGAAGCAAACACACATTAGAATCGTGAAGGATTTGGGCCTAACGTCTTACTAGACTCAACTCGACTGAACCGAAAAGAAAAGGTCAGCAATGTAGCATCCAACGGGGGTAATGAAGCCGAAGGAGGCTAGGGCCGGGCAACCACATATTATGTCATACTTGAACTATGATAGGATGGGCCAGACCCAACCAACCTGATCTGGGTAAAGACCGAGCATACTTGAAAACCTTCGGGTAAACGGCCTGAGCTTTGCAATTCTTCTTTGGAAGGAGAACATGAACAATGTTTGAGAAATGTGTTGCAAACCTTGATGTTTGATATACTATATGTCTTGTTCTCAAAGTGTGACTATTTAGTTGGAAGAGGTGAATTTTCTTAGTCACATTGTTTTGGGTGCATGGATTGTTGTTAATCTTGTTGAGATTAAACTATTCATAAGTGGAGGTCATCAAAAGGGGCGGCCAGGTTTTGAATTTTCTTGAACTTAGCTGGTTACTATAGAAAGTTATTCAACATGTTTCTTTCGTTACGATACCTCTTACCATATTGAACATAAAGGAAGAAAAATTCATTATAGAGATGAATGACAGCAAAGTTTCCACACCATGTATTGATCTTGAAGTTGGTGTTGTCATTGTTAGTTAAGTATGAAGACCTAGTTGAATATATAGATACAACTGATATTGGGATGGGACGTTGCCAATGCGGAGATGTGTCAGTTGGTGTTAAGTGGTGAGACATTATTTTACTATTGGGGTGCGTCACTCTTGGGGGTGCACATTAGAGTTTTCTTGTGTGCTCCATTGAAGCACTGGCTTGACTAATATGGTTTTCGCATAGAATGTTGTATCTTTCAGGTTATTTCTATTCTCCAATGGAGGAGTGTCTAGTGTTTTGTGGCATTTTTCCCATTTCTCTGTTGGTGGAGTATATTGTGGTGTTCATTCCTTTCTCCAATGGAAGAGCTAGTTGTGGCAGTCAAAATTTTTATAATTATTTTTGGCCTAAATTACTTTAATTGAGAAAATTACAAAATTTATACCTAATCTGAGGCTAATTCAAAGTAATTACACTAATTACCTTAATTATGAATAATTAATTGAGATTGAAGTGTGAAAACTAATTTCGAGGATGTGATTGATATCCAAATTATTTAGAATCATGTATCAAACAAAGATGTGAAAACTAATTTCTTTTATGATTGATATCCGCCCAAGGTCATATTGCCATGGTCTATGATTCTACTCATGTACATCCCTTTGATGGTTGCCACTAATACTTTCTGATGATGCTATCTTGCAATACATATTTGACCCAACGATGTCAAGTCAATGCAATGGTATGCAAGGTAGCTGATAAAGTCAATCCTATGCCCTTATATTCTGAAAAACCCCAGTGCTCCTTATTTTCCTCAGTAATGTGGATGCCACTCTGCTAAACCTCGGTGCTCCTTATTCTTCAATCTTTGATCCTAATCAGCTCTGAAAGCTGTGATACACTATCACCGGGCAAGGCTAAGAAAGGCCTCAACTAGATATCCTCTTGTGGGGGTGAGGCAACAACTACCTGGCCATGGTTCCCACACTAACTACTCCACTCGATCGGAGGTTGAGCAATACATAGACGATTGTAATGCATACTCGGTCAGTGATAATGCATCACGAACAGTGGTTGTGCATCTAAGATGATGGTAGTGCATCACAGATGGTGATAGTGCGACTTGGACGACGACAATGCTATCCAAGTGATGAGGTTTTGATCTTGATCATGTATGTCGTGAACCCACTATTATCTCTAGCATATCTACCTCCATGTGCCTGCCTATCCAGAAGTGGCTGCTAACAACTCGACTTAGGCTATCTAACTAAACGTGTCTGATCCCAAGGGGTATGGCTCATGGTGGTGATACATACAATGGTGAAACAATGTTGAGCTCACATTGGTATCTTGAAATCTGGGATGACTCCTATCAAAGATGACTGATCTTGAAAAATAGTAACCACTGATCTAACACATGATGATCGAGTGGAATCATGTCAAACATCTGACCTTGTGGAGAATGGTGGTTCTGCTCGTCTTCATTGGTGTATCGAGGCCTTTGTCTGACAAAAAGAAGCCAAGAGTACTGTTGGAACAGACAAACTAGTGGAAGAGGGTGAGGTGGTGGAGTGTCGATGGGAAAAGTAGGTCCTCCTCTCTAGTCGTCCTCATCCACTACTGTCATCAACTGGAAGTGGTTAATCCAAGTCATCTATCCAAACTGTCCTCTATGTTCCAAGTGCTCCAAGGATCCGCTAGTATAGCTATGACTTTTATCCACAAGGATCTGTCTGAGGATAATAGTTTTCCAAGGAAGACCTCTAACTGTCTAATGTATATGTCCAAGATACGCGGTAGTCCATGCTCATGTGTCAAGTAACTACACTAGGGTCTTCTAATCCAACTCCCAGCAGGTGTCATCTTTGATAACTCCATCTCATAATGTACACTATATCCCAAGGAAGGAGGACTGGAGTGGTGACATGCCACAAGATAGGCAAGTGTTGTAATGTAGTCCGCAGTGCTCCAAGTACTCTTGGTTATTATCTAGCTTATACTCAGCAGACATAAAACTGTGGACACTCTACACGTTCAAATCTCAAGAACAATCAAAAGGAAAGGTGGGTCTCTAACCTAATATGACATATTTGTGAGATCCCTATCGATATCTACTGAAATCCTCATCTCAACCATCCCACAATTCCACTATAACTTCTAACACTGAAACATACAGTGCTGATGTTTGACTGAGCAAAAATCTGGAAGTATGAGAAAAGACCAAAGGAAACTACTTATCGGCTTGATTAAGGATTACTCCACACACTTGTGTAAAACCCGTGACTCGAGTCACGGTTTTATAATCGTTAGCCGGTCGGTTCGACCGTGGTTCGAGTTGGTTCAGCTTTCAGAATACGTGTACGTGGCCGAGGTTGACCGTGTGCATGTGCTATGAGGGTTCTTGTATACCCAAGTATTGATGATAGCGTCAGATGTGCATCAGCAGACTGAGTTATCAGTAGATATGAGAGTATACAGTTGATGATTTTATTTTTTTATGTTGTGACCGTAGAATTAGTTTAGGCTGAATAACGCATTAGGACGCGTTAGATGGTATTCAGGTGGGTTATTAGTTATATAGCATGTCATTGGGATGTTGTTGTGTTTGTTTTATTTTATGAGATTTTTTCCATATTTTTCTAGATTTTTTTAGAATTTATTACGAACTAGTTATTATTTTGACTCGAGTAGGAATTGAGTCAATACTTATTTACGAGTTTGCCACTAGGGGTGTTTTTCTCCCTCCCGACACTTCCTCACCCAAACCCTACCACCGCCGCCCACTGTGGTCGCCGCCGCCACCGCTGCCAATGCCGCACAGCCGCCGATCAACGCCGCCCCACCCCGCCGTGCAGTCGCCGTGCCGCCACAACCCACCCCGGCCACCGTCTCGCCGCCACGACGCCGGAATCGCCCCACAAGCCGCGACTGCCCTCCCTCGTCGATTCGCCGCCGTCCGGGCCGCGCCACCGCCGTCGTGACCCCGACGACCACCACCTTGACCTCGCCGACGTTTCCCCCATCATCCCGACCGCCGTCGAGGCCGGCCGTAGCCCCGATCGGAGCACGCCGCCGCCGCCACCCACTTTCGACGCCGCCACCGACAGCCATCGCCGCCCCGACTACCTTGTTTGACACCACCATCGGACCAAGCTCGTCGAGCTGGTGCCGATAGACCCCCTGATTGCCCCGTCCAGAATCATCGCCGGAAAACCGCTGGAAAGTCGCCGACACTGCCGGAAATCCGCCAGAACTGCCGAAAAATTGGATTCGTGGGAAATTCGCCGGATCATCCGCCGAACGCACCCGGTCGAATCCGATCGGACTTCGGATGCCGCTAGGTGCCGAATTCGAGTTTCGAGCCACGAAACGGAAACCCTAGCCGTCGCCGATTTTCGACGACGCGAGGTATAAATTACTCCGACGTAAATTCTTAAGTTTTGTAATTATTAGGGAAGCATGCTAGACTAGATAATTAGATGAATTTTCGTGTTTTTGACATGTCTGTATGTTTATGTGTAATTTAATAAAAATTATGAAATTGGTTGATTGATGAGTGTTAAAATGGAAAAGTAAGGAATTAATTAGGTGAACTAATTAATTACCCTGATTTCATGAGACGTAGATTGAAAACTCACTAGGATTGACTTAGGATGAATGTGTGATGATTGATGCGTGATTGCGTTGATTGTGTGTGCATGCTATAGGATGTGTGATTCATCATGCGGGCGTTAGCTTTTAGCTTGATTGTGTAGGTACGGTGTAGGAGCTCGCCGCCTAGGCGCGTGGACCTGTTTGGAGCTTCTACCAGGTCCGTTTAGGACTCGTTCTCTGTTTTTACGCTACTCTATTGTGTATTTGATTTACCATGTGCAGGACGAGTTAAGTGGCGTTTTATCGGATCCCACTTAACTCGGGCCATTTAGCCAACAATTTTCTGGATTAATAACCCTCGAGGATGAGATCCCTCGAGCTTGTTTTTCGAAAATAAGATCCACCTCAAGTTGCCTTCGGGCCTATTATAATAAATCCTGACCCAGCCCTATAAATAATTTTATCGAGTTTTCAGTGAGACAAGAGGAGATGAATCGACCTGCACGTACCATGAGCGGATGCCGTGATAGTCAAAGCTGGCTCTGGATTAGTGCCAGCAGACTGTTCCATTCCCGAGGGATCCTGACAACTCCGCGTTTGAGTTCCTCACTCCCAGAGGATGTGGAGGTTTACGGTTACTGTTTAGTACAGCGCATGTCCGGACTTGTGGTTCAAAGGGTACTAAAGGCGACTGTGTGAGAGTACTCGGCCTACGTGCTCAAGGCTAGGAGAGATATGGAGGTTCGAAGAGGGCTTAAGATAAAATTTTTACGTGAAGTACTGAAAAAGAAGTGTCGTGAGCGGCACAGTACCAGATAGATCGGGATGCTGTTGAGTCAGCTGCTCAACGGCTCCTCTGTAGTTGCCCTTATGAGAGTTCTTGAGGAAGACATATATGATGGTTTGCTTTCCACGAGAGTTTGCTCTCATGTTCCAGTTTGATATTAGTTATTTCTGGACCAGTGACACCCATTGCTGACGTTTTTCTATATATATGTAGGTGAGAAATGCGAGGGATGAAAGCTGTCGGGACTGCGGAGGACCAGCACGGAACCGCGCACACATGTACCTACCACGTGTAATGTATAATGATGGTGTGTTAATGCTGTGTGAATGATAATTAGGATGTTTTTGTCTTGATGAATTGCTTATTATGAAACGAATGGATAATTGTGAATGAGTAGGAAGCCTTGGAGTTCAAACTCGGCTCAGATGAAAACAAATGAGATAATGATGAATGCTACGGTAGATTGTCATGTTTTATCGTATTTTGATAAAATATTTATATACCCTTGTTGTGGACAGGTTGGCCCCTATTGCACTTTTAGAGGAGATTCTGTCCGTTTTTCTGTAAAAATTAATGAATTTTTAATTAAAATTTCTTGCTGTTGCATGGTTTTGTTTTGCTTGCACATCATAGCATGCATGTAGGACTACGTTAGAACCCACGCATCCCATCCATGCATTTCATGTTTGCATCTCCATCTTGAGACACCGAGGGCAGATCCGGGTCGGCTTAACCGAACCCAGTAGATTAGCGAACGGTTCGGTCGCCGGTGACATTTCCAGGTCGGTTCACGGGTGAGCCGAAATGGGGTGTTACAATAATGGTATCAGAGCCAACCCTTGGTTGATTAAGATGGTAGATGCGTTACAGGTTACATGTGTGCCGAAGCTGCTCTGAGCTGTACCGACAGGTATTTTTCTGTCTTTATGTTTTGGTTCACAGATTTTCTTACCTAATAGTGGTGTGACAAGGTGATTAGATTAGAGGAGGGTACACAAACAGGATGGTGAACCGGACCCGCCAAACGCAGATCAGGACCCCATCGCCTCCATTGGTCAGACAGGACAGTCCCGACCATGTTCACAGTGACGCCGCCTCCAGTCAACCTAGGACCATCATGCCACCAGTAGAGGTCAGTGTGCCAATTTCAGCTAGCCCACGTGATGAGAGCCATCATCGAGATAGTCGCCGCGACCGAGATAGTCGTCGGGACCGAGATAGTCGCCGGGACCGAGATAGTGGTCGTGACAATTATCACACCAGAAGTAGTCGACAGGAGAGAGACGTAGCGATCTCCAGGTTGGCGGAAGCTCAGATACAAATGCAGCAAAGTCAGGAAGAATTTAGGAGACAAATGTAGCAAGACCGAAGAGGAGTTCAGGAGAGAGCTTAGACAAATAGCTCTTTCTGTGGCCAGAACGGAGAAGAGACCAGTAGTAGGTGAAGAGGCACGGGGAGAGCCAGCAGTTTCCAAAGACCCTCTGCCGCTGCCTCCTCCTCCACTACTGCAACAGAGGGCTACTCCAACGACAGCTCCTCTATTTGCCCCACTTCAGGCGAGGATGAGACCGGACATCAGTGGAACCGCAGCAGTAGGTAGCGGGCAGACTGCAGGCGAAAGTGGAGCTGCAAGATTTGACGGTATACCAGCAGGTATGGGACCACAAATTCCTCAGTATGAGCAAGGAGAAGGATCAAATAGATCAGTGGATACTAGGAGATTGGAACTGTGGCAGTACGAAAGGTTCATGAAGAATGATGGACGACCTTTCTTTGGAAAGTTGGACACAAAAGAGGCATTCTTGTGGATATCGTCAGCTATAGGAATGTTTGACACTATGGCATGCCCCACGGAGCACCGAGTGCGCATCATCACAGGAGCATTCCAAGACGAAGCCAGGATATGGTGGAGTTCGGTCCAGAATTCTGTATTCGCCCATCGTCAGCCCCAGGACATCACATGGGAGGAATTTATGGTGAAATTTGATGGAAAGTATTTCCCGCCAAACGTCAGGAAGTGAAAGGAATGGGAATTTCAGACGTTGAGGCAGGGACCCATGACGGTGGTACAATACGAGACCAGGTTTAGAGCTCTGGAGAGATTTGCACCAGAGTTGGTGTCCACTGAAGAAAAAAAAGGATAGAGAGATTTTACGAAGGCCTCCATCACGAGATCAGGATGGCCTATTTGGATAGGAAGTTTGCTACTTTCGGTGATGTTGTGAGAGCTGCAAGCGAGGCAGAACGAGTTATAGCTGCTAGACCTCGCTGGGAATTTGACAAGAAGCAGCAACACCCTAGACCGTATCAGCCAGAGCAAGGAGCACAACAAAGACGTTGAACAGACAAAATAGTTGCCATGAGGGCTATGGATGCCCAAGTTCAGGGCTACAGAGCACCCTTCTGTCAGAATTGCTGACGTCGTCATGGAGGTGAGTACAGATGTAGTCAGTGAAGACATAGAGCTGCAGAGTGCAGAGTGGACACATACGCATGCTATAGTTGCGGTCAACCAGGACATAGAGCCGCAACTTGTCCAACTGGTCGACCCAATAGGTGATGCTCCCAGCACCTCCGTAGAGACTTGCACTCCTAGCTCCCCAGCAACAACCACAGCAAAGAGGCCAGTAGGGTCAAGGTCAAGGCCAGAGGCGGAGACCAATAGCCATCGAGACAGCAGCGGAGAGGAATCGTAGCTGTCATGACAGAACAGGAATAGCAGGCCTTGGATCAGAGAGGAATGCAAACAACACCACCCGCAGAATCATCCATCTCGGTACCACCATGGGCAGCGGGGATGGACACAACCACGATTGTTGAAGCACCGGAGGATACGACAAACGTGACAGGTACACACGCGTCTCACCTCGAATTTCACATTTAGTAGATAGTTACACGAGTGAAACCTCCTTAATCTAAAATTTTGAGGACGAAATTTTCATAAGGAGGGAAGGTTGTAAAAGCCGCGACTCGAGTCAGGGTTTTATAATCGTTAGCCGGTCGGTTCAACCGTGGTTTGAGTTGGTTCAGCTTTCAGAACACGTGTACGGGGCCGAGGCCGACCGTGTGCATGTGCTATGAGGGTTCTTATATACCCAAGTATTGATGATAGTGTCAGATGCGCATCAGCAGACTCAGTTATCAGTAGATATGAGAGTATACAATTGATGATTTTATTTTTTATGTTGTGACCGTAGAATTAGTTTAGGCTGAATAACGCATTAGGACACGTTAGATGGTATTCGGGTGGGTTATTAGTTATATAGCATGTCATTGGGATGTTGTTGTGTTTGTTTTATTTTATGAGATTTTTTCCATATTTTTCTAGATTTTTTTGAATTTGTTAGGAACTAGTTATTATTTTGACTCGAGTAGGAATCGAGTCAATACTTATTTACGAGTTTGCCACTAGGGGTGTTTTTCTCCCTCCCGACACTTCCTCACCCAAACCCTACCACCGCCGCCCACTGTGGTCGCCGCCGCCACTGCTGCCAATGCCGCACAGCCACCGATCAACGCCGCCCCACCCCGCCATGCAGTCGCCGTGCCGCCACAACTCACCCCGGCCACCGTCTCGCCGCCACGACGCCGGAATTGCCCCACAAGCCGCGACGACCTCCCTCGTCGATTCGCCACCGTCCGGGCCGCACCGCCTCCACTGTGACCCCAACACCACCCCCTCACCGTCGCCGACGTTTCCCCCATCATCCCGACCGCCGTCGAGGCCGGTCGTAGCCCCGATCGGAGCACGCCGCCGGCGCCACCCACTTTTGACGCCGCCGCGGACAGCCATCGCCACCCCGGGTGCTTTGTTTGACACCACCATCGGACCAAGCTCATCGAGCTGGTCCAGAACCATCACCGGAAAACCGCCGGAATCCACTAGAAAGTCGCCGACACTCGCCGGAAATCCGCCAGAACTGTCAGAAAATTGGATTCGTGGGAAATTCGCCGGATCATCCGCCGAACGCACCCGGTTAAATTTGATCGGACTTCAGATGCCGCTAGGTGCCGAATTCGAGTTTCGAGCCACAAAACGGAAACCCTAGCCGTCGCCGATTTTCGACGACACGAGGTATAAATTACTCCGACGTAAATTCTTAAGTTTTGTAATTATTAGGGAAGCATGCTAGACTAGATAATTAGATGAATTTTCATATTTTTGATGTGTCTGTATGTTTGTGTGTAATTTAATAAAAATTATGAAATTGGTTGATTGATGAGTGTTAAAATGGAAAAGTAAGGAATTAATTAGGTGAACTAATTAATTACCTTGATTTCATGAGACGTAGATTGAAAACTTACTAGGATTGACTTAGGATGAATGTGTGATGATTGATGCGTAATTGCGTTGATTGTGTGTGCATGCTATAGGATGTGTGATTCATCATGCGGGCATTAGCTTTTAGCTTCGATTGTGTAGGTACGGTGTATGAGCTCGCCGCCTAGGTGCGTGGACCCGTTTGGAGCTTCTACCAGGTCTGTTTAGTACTTGTTCTTTGTTTTTATGCTACTCTATTGTGTGTTTGATTTATCATGTGCAGGACGAGTTAAGTGGCGTTTTATCGGATCCCACTTAACTCGGGCCATTTAGCCAACAATTTTCTGGATTGATAACCCTCGAGGATGAGATCCCTCGAGCTTGTTTTCGAAAATATGATCCACCTCAAGTTGCCTTCGGGCCTATTATAATAAATCCCGACCCATCCCTATAAATAATTTTATCGGTTCTCAGTGAGACAAGAGGAGATGAATCGACTTGCACGTACCATGAGCGGATGCCGTGATAGTCAAAGCTGGCTCTGGATTAGTGCCAGCAGACTGTTCCATTCCCGAGGGATCCTGATAACTCCGCGTTTGAGTTCCTCACACCCAGAGGACGTGGAGGTTTACGGGTACTGTTTAGTACAGCACATGTCCGGACTTGTGGTTCAAAGGGTACTAAAGGCGACTGTCTGAGAGTACTCGGCCTACGTGCTCAAGGCTAGGAGAGATATGGAGGTTCGGAGAGGGCTTAGGATAAAAGTTTTACATGAAGTACTACAAAAGAAGTGTCGTGAGCGGCACAGTACCAGATAGATTGGGATGCTGTTGAGTCAGCTGCTCGACCGCTCCTCTGCAGTGCCCTTATGAGAGTTCTTGAGGAAGATATATATGATGGTTTGCTTTCCATGAGAGTTTGCTCTCATGTTCTAATTTGATATTAGTTATTTCTGGACCAGTGACACCCGTTGCTGACGTTTTTCTATATATATGTAGGTGAGAAATGCGAGGGTTGAAAACTGTCGGGATTGCGGAGGACCAGCACGGAACCGCGCACACATGTACCTACCACGTGTAATGTATAATGATGGTGTGTTAATGCTGTGTGAATGATAATTAGGATGTTTTTGTCTTGATGAATTGCTTATTATGAAACGAATGGATAATTGTGAATGAGTAGGAAGCCTTGGAGTTCAGACTCGGCTCAGATGAAAACAAATGAGATAATGATGAATGATACGGTAGATTGTCATGTTTTATCGTATTTTGATAAAATATTTACATACCCTTGTTGTGGACAGGTTGGCCCCTATTGCACTTTTAGGGGAGATTCTGTCCATTTTTCTGTAAAAATTAATGAATTTTTAATTAAAATTTCTTGCTGTTGCATGGTTTTGTTTTGCTTGCACATCATAGCATGCATGTAGGACTACGTTGGAACCCACGCATCCCATCCATGCATTTCATGTTTGAATCTCCATCTTGAGACACCGAGGGCAAATCCGGATCGGCTTAACCGAACCCAGTTGATTAGCAAAAGGTTTGGTCACCGGTGACATTTCCGGGTCGGTTCACGGGTTAGCCGAAATGGGGTGTTACACTTGGTTCGTAACAAGAGTCACCCATCTCAATCAACCAAGGCATAACTCTTATACCAACTAAAGCAGCCTGAATTTGGTTCACCTAAGAACCAAATCAGAACAATTACGATTGAGTTGAGTCATGTCTAAATTGGTTAATCTGAAAATCTTAAACGAGAAACCGCCTAAAGCAACCATCTTGGCTTTTCGAGAAAGGAAGACACCACCAAAATGCACAACTAACATTCAATAGGAAATGATGAATGGATGTGTGCAATAACCTAATAAGAAGCTACGTGCAATGACATGGCATGTGAAGACTCAAAACCAATAAGAGCCTAAATATAAATGGATAAAATATAGTAATAAATACATCAAAATAACTATTGAAATTGAAGTCTAAATGCCTTATTGAGAGACCTGATATCATGTATGATCTGTTGATACAAAAGCTAGCGAGGGAATATATCATAATACACCAAATAAAAACATATAATCACACATCAAACATAGACAAAAGCATAAAACAAAACAACTTGTTGAGCACAAATGTGTGTAGCAGTTAACTGTTCTTCCACCAAGCCAACCCAACACACAAAAACATTTGACCTATATATATAATAGGAAAAATGTCAACAACGAGTGTCACTGGCCCGAAAAATAACTAATACAAATTAACAAGTGGAAGCTGATTTCAAGGAAAAACAATATAATCTCCATAGGAAAGGGCATCTACTGAGGAGCCATCAAGCTGTAAACAAGAGAGTATCCCGAGCTAAATTGGTGTTGTGCCACTCTTGGCAAATGCTTCTCTCAACAATATCATATAACTGGTCTCACACTCGAGAAAAAACACATAACTTTAGCCCTTTCCAAACCTCTATATAACACCTAGCCGAGAGCCCAAAGGTCGATTAATCTCATTCATTTGCCTTTAGTACCTTTTGATATCACAAGTCTAGACATGAGCTATACACAAAAGTACCTCTCTAATTCACACCTCTCGAGTATGAGGAAGTTCAAGTCATAGAGATGCTAGGATCCCTTTGAATAGAACAACCCTCTCTTATCCAGAGCCCATTGCGACCTGCATATGCAACCACATGAATAATTAGCACATAATAAATAAATAATTAAACTCATGAATATATAAATGAATAATATATACCTAAAAATAAATAAAATACTAAATCCTGAATAACAATAATAATATAAATAATACTAAAGAAATATGTGACTAAACACGAGTAAATATTAGCACATACATGAGCAAGTAATGAATATATAAATTACTGAATAAATGATTAATTAATTAAATAATTCAATAGATAAATAAATAATAACAATTAATCCTGAATAATAATGATATCATCATCAAATATATGAATATGTAATCAAACATAGATAAATAAATAGCATATGTGCGAGAAAATTAACAATTAATTAAATAAATAAATATAAAAGTAAGAAACATGAATAAAAATAATATTAATAAGTAAGTACAACATCACTAATAATGAATAATCATAGAAGCATGCATCGCATACGACCAATATATAAATAACAAAAAATAAATAATAATAATAAATAAATAAAGAAAAATACTCGTAATATCAAAGTATGTCAAATCATGTGAATATGCATCTAAATTAATATGGGGAGTCTCGTATAGCCAGAATCAGTTAAAAAATGGACTAAAACGGCCAAAAAATAGCTTGAAAAGGCAACTTAGTCAACTGGGCCGAGTAAGACTGAGTTGGGTTGAGTCAACTCGGTCCAGGTTAGGCTACTGGCTGGGTTGGACTGAGTGGACACAGACACAGACAGGGACACGACATGGCAAGCACGAACGCATGCAACAACTAGGCATGTGGATGTGAACATAGGCAAAAGGGCACAACAACAAGACAAAGGTTGTCACCAATCATGTTTGACAGAGAGGACAAGAAGTGTTATGGAGGCGGTGACCGACAGTGTATGGTCGATTGTTGGTTCGAAAATCGCTGAAAAATCGGGGAATTGCTGTTAGGAATGTGTGAGTCGCCGACAATAAACATGGCTGTAACAGTGGCCGGCAAATGTCTCAAAAGCTTTGTTGAGAGGAGGGAGTTGATCTGGGTGATCACCTTAGCCAGAGGTGGCTTGTTAGTGCCAAAAAGGACCCTCAAAAGCGGCGGCGGCAATGAAAATCAAGTGAATGATCACCTTAGCCAGAGGTGGCTTGTAGAGGGTATGGGTTGATACTCCGCTCCGAGGTGGTTATGGTGGTGCTGGTTCAGTGGCCAAATGTTGGCCAGAGACTGGTCAACAGCAAGCCAAAGTGGAGGTGACGTTAGGGTGAAAAAACTACCAAAATCGTGGGAGAAATTAGTATAAAATGGGAGATGCATGCACTCCTAATTGAAAAACTACCAAAATCATTAGGGTACAACTTCGTGTTTTCCAAGAAAATGACGATTCTAGGTACTCCTAATTGTAAATAACAATTTTACTATCTACAAATTTTGACAAACCGTAGATTATCATTCCAAATCTTGTTTTCTTCAATTAACTATCACCCAACCAACATCAAACTACTAGAAATTTATCACCATAAATAAATTTTATTCAACTAACTAATAAACACACCAAATCATAAAAAATTCTTAAGTCCCTAAATATATTCTTATTACTCTTAATTAATCTTAAAATCAAAGTAACAAGTATAAGTTAAAGAATGAAAATCATTTAAAATTATCGTTATATCAAGAAGGCTCGTGTCTTAGTCCATCGTCATCATCAATTGATTTTGTTATTGCTAGCATTTAGTCCCACGTCGTTCAGGACACAACAACCCGCTCTTCTTTCCTCTATATATTGCTAGCATTTAGTCCCGCATCGGGCAAGACACCAATCCCCTCTTCTCTTCACTATATATGTAACCAACGTGACCAGCCCCCTAACCTAAACACATGTTGATCTAAGTGGTTAGCTTATAAAACCGGAAAATGCATAGTTGTCCAAAAAATCCGGTATTCTTAAATATTGGGCTAGAAAACCCGGTACAAATCCGGCGGTATGCATGCACGGTGTTATAACAAACTGGACAAGACCGGATTTGGTCCCGCACCTAATAAACCTGGTCAGACCAGCCGGTTTGGTCCAATATTTAAAACTATAAGATGTGCGAATGTTCTCTTACCTATGCAGGTCTTTTTCGTCCATAACTTCATTTAGCATTAGTTTGATTGGTTAAAAGATAAATCTCATGGCTTTTTTTATAACCATGAATTGCCTCGTTTTGAATTGCTGCTGGGCATATTCTAGATTAGGCAAATTTTATGTCCATCGTACTATTTGTTTTGTTTCATCTCTGGGAATTCTCTTTCATCATGAAATGGGTATTTTCTAGTTTGCATGATGCTTATCTTTTCAATAAATATTGTTCAGTTTCCATTTTCTATCAGGAAACACTATTAGTATGTCCGGGATGCTGGTTTGGCATATTTGCAATCTATATCTATTAAGTCTACCACAAATTCAGGAAACCTCTTCCTCATGACCAACGTCGGAGTCGTCAGCTATCAAGCTATTCATCCCTCCAATGCTTCAGGAATTTGGGTGGATATCGTCACCAATTAGATGAAGAAAAACTGCCTCTTCTTAATAATATCAGAAAATTTGGACCAATTTTCTAAAGTTTTTATGAAATTTAAAAAATTGATCTAAACTCTTATTAGTAGGCAGACAAAATATCTTCCTATCGGACGAGACTTTGGTTCGAGCTTAAAATATGATTATTCCATGATAAAGCCCCGATTTCAGCTTTGAGTTTTTTTAAAAACGTAAACCAGATCTGAAACCAACAAGAATTAATTAGGTATGCTTGGGATATCATGAAAAAGAGAAAAAAGAGAGAAAATAAAAATAAATTCCTGAAAAAGAAAAGGAAAACTTCTATTGTACTTTTAGTTTTAAAAGAAAATTTTTTTTCCAATAACATTAGTTTATTCACTTTTTTTTTTACATTTTTTTGTGAGAGAAGAATTTGTGAAAACCTTTTCCATAGAGCCCATCCCACATTGTAAAAACCAGTTTTTGATGCCTTAAGAATTTCTTTCAAATTTCAATCCAAACAATGAGAAGTAAAGAAGATTCTGCTTTTTATTTTGTTTCTTTCATTTCCTCTCATACCAAACGGTCTTGCTTGTTCGACAATGGCTTCCCCATGGATCAGACCTCAATCTTTCTCAATCTACATCACACCTCTGTATCCTTCTTCTACCATCCTACTACCCAATATCCACTTCCCATCAACACAACATATTCAACTAATAGCATTCATATAGGAAGACGACCTTACTACTGTATCTGACATTGGGACTATCTACTTGGTACCGGCGGCGCGCTTAGCTTTCCTCTTCTCGGCGAAGAAGAAGCCGAACAGTGAGATCACCGAGAAAGCAGAGAAGAGGCCGGCGGCAATGTCGATGGAGGCATGGCGGCCCGTGATGGCCTGGATCTGAAAGAGGTTACCCGACTTCTTGGCGTCGGTGCTCTGTCCGAACGCGACCTGTTTGTCCCTCGCATCGACTGCATAGGCTCGGACAAAGTAGGTAGCACTGGGGAGGTCGCGCTCCACCGTCCACAGGAAGTTCTCGGCCGCGCTGCCAGGCGCATACGGCCGGGACACGATCTCGAACTGGCATGTTTTGCCCTTGCTCAGGTCATCCTTGGTCTTCCTCTACGCCCGGTCTTGCTGGCTCACCGGCGCATAACACAGCTTCACCTTCACCGTCCTGTACATGGCGTCGCTCCCCGCCGCCACGCTCTGGTTTAACTGCCATGTAACAGTGATTGTCTCCTCCCCAGATTTGAGAACTGCCGAAATCAAACATGGGCATCCTTTAGAATCATGCCCAAGTTAAGAAAAAGCGGAATTGAATCCGAAAAACAAGGCAAGAGATCAAAAATAGGGTGACGATACCCATGTGCACGAAAGCCGATTTGAATCCTAAAAAAACACAAACAAAGGACCGAGAGATCAAATATACGTAGTGATTGATTCGTAACTCGGCCTAAGTTACTGTAACTCACCTATCGATATCAGTTTTATCATTTTTATCCCCAAGCAGTCTTCTACTATGTTTGTAGACATAGTATGACTTTTTACAATAAATTAATTTGCTTATTATATATTAAAAAAAACAAAGTCAAGCAAATGGGGAATTGAATAAAAAAAATAGGAGCTAGAGATGAAATATATGCTCATTGATTCTCAACTCGGCCCGGTCTATGTTACTAGTTTTTATAAGTTTTATGTTGGTTTTTATCATTAGGGTTTGAAGATTCCGTTATGACTTTCTACAACGAATAAATTAGGTTTCTAACAAAGTGAAAAAGCCCAATTAGATCAAGGATAAGAGATCAAAAAATGAAGTGATTGATTGATTGACTGGTTTGTCACCTTGGCCCGGTCTCGGGGAGGCGGTGACCACAAGCGTTCGTGGGAGGGTGGAGAAGAGGGCGCCGTACGCAGAGCCGAAGCCGAAGAGGAGGAAGAGGAGAAGGTCGATGGAGCTCGTGCGGCCATGTTGATTCGATGGATCAATCAGTTTTGACAATCTGCCAACGCTTGCTTGCTACGGTGCTACCCACTTGCTGTCTTTCTTTGGGTTCGTGATTTTAGGAGAGAGAAAGAAGAGATACTCGAGCACAACTTACAAGTACACAAAAAGGTCAGCATGAACGTGATTAACTTAATGGGATTGGCTTCACTAGATAATGAAAAGGCATGTCTGGATTTGAAAAACAAAGTTAAACAAGAAGGAGAAGGGAGGGGCCAACAGAGAATACAAAAAAATTTAAGATTTGGGGTGATTGTTTGGAATTGTTTGAATTCATTAGGGGGCGGCGAAGGGTTATGAGAAGTAGGGAATTGTTGGGCATTATGTTCTCTCCTTTGTTACCTTTCCTTCACACGTCGCCCGTTTCCTAACCTATATTTCAATTAATAAAATCCGAAAATAAAAATCTCCTAAGCGGTGGCAAAAGCCAGGTTAATCGATGAGGCTGCTGCTAGCGGCCACCGCACAAGCGTCGGAGCACAATTGACTCATGCTAGAAAGTTGAGATATTTTTTATGGTACACATTCTACTTTTCGCTATCTTATTTCAGGGGATGTCCTGATGTTTCTTTCCACCGTTTCATATGAGTTATTATTTTAATAAAATTAGGTAAGTTGTCCCACCAATAGTGTAATATTTATTATAGATAAATTTTATAAATAAATTCTGTTTGAATAATAAGATAGAGTATAATAGATCTTAATTGAAAGAAGACATATTATTATAATTTGATTTATTATTATTTTTAATTTTTCTTGCGATTTGATTGGTCAAATTTATTATTTCTAATTATAAACTAATATTGAATTCCTCTTTTATTAATAAAAGTAGATAATATTATGGTTAGTGACTTTGAAATCATGTTTGGTGATAACCTAGTAATATTATCTATAAAAAGCTATTTTCATTTTATTGAAGGAGAAAAAACTTAAACTTAAGCATTCTCTCTCAAAAGTTGTATTAAACAATTTTTACAGATTTTTTTTCTTTATGCAAGATTTAAGAATGAAACAATTAACCTTTTGATATTGGAAGACTAAAAGGTCCTTCCAATACTGAATAATTTGATAAGCTAATAATTTTTACCTATATTTTAGAATATAATAAATTATTTTTTTATTTTGAATGAGGCTTCTCAAAAAACATGTTTTGACCAACATTAGAATATTATTTTCCCCAAATGCTAATTTGAGATTTATGATATAATTCATAATTGAGCCTTATACACATGACCTATAGCTCATATATAGTTTGTATAAGATACAATTTATGTTTGGAACAATTTAGTATACTACTCAAAATCCACGAAAACGAATATAAAAATAAATAATTAGGGGACTTATAAAATTTCAAATCAGTCTAATGCTTTCAACTCTTTCATCTTAATTATCAAAGTAAATTGTAATAAAAAGTAGTTCATTATTTAAAAATATTAAAGTATGTTATATTGATGTTAAAAAAGATAAAAATTTATCAACCACCTATTTATGTACTCTACTTTTATACATATAAATTTCATAACTTGGGACAAACTAAAAAGCTCAAATTAGAGATGAAGTTCATGTAGGCTATATGAGCTGTAGTTAACTATAATTTTTCACTTTATAATTCTAATAAAGATGATTTTGTGATAAAATTAGACAAATATTATAAAAAATAAAATTGAGCTACCAAACACCCTGACATGGTATGGGCATTTGGTTGTGGTATTTTGGCCTATTATTTTAAAAAACAAAAAGGGGAGTTAAAACCAGTAGTGTCGATGAAAAATAGAAATTCAATCAATTATAATGCAATAAAAATATAAAAATACTATATTATATCTCTTTGTTAAAATAGAATTGTAACACCCTATTTTGGTTCACCTGTAAACCAACCTAGAACTGTTACCTATGATTGAACCATTCGCTAATATATTAGATTCGGTTAAGCCGATCTGGATCTATCATCGATGTCTCAAGATGGTGATGTAGCATGCAAAGCATGGATAAGATGCTTGGGTTTTAACATTGCCCTACATGCATGCCATGATATACAAACAAGTACAGAAACAAACAAAACAAATGAAAAGTTCAAAAGAAATATCTATTTTGAAAATAAAAATGATAGAGTCTCCGTTAAAAGTGTAATAAAGGCCACCCTATCAATGACAAATAGTATATATTAGAACAATAAAAATTGAAACACATTCCAAACACAACATGTTTTCACATTCTAGTTATCTTCTCTCCGTAGCACACCCTATTAATTTTCCACTTTCCATTTGCATTCACATACAAAATATCTTTAGTAGCTTAAAGAATATCATTCAAATTCATTATCCGCAAAGTTCAATACATTACCAATTACAATCGGTATGTACATGTGTGCACGATTTCATTGTTGTTCTTCTGTAGTCCTAACAATGCTCATTCTTCAAGTTCTTACCTACATATATAATAAAAAAATACTAGTAATGAGTGTTATTGGTCCAGAAATAACTAATAACAAACTAACACATGAGAGCTTACCCTCTTGTTGAATAAAGACTTCATTATTCTTCTTCAAAAACCCTCATAAGGGTAATAATGAGAGTCATTGACCTCGTGTGGTAGCGTCCCCTTTCCATTTCATTCTCTTTCCTTGGCAACTTTAAACTTTCCCTTTGTGAGGGAAAGTCATTCTCTTTCCTCTCAGCCCTCCACATCCTCCATATTACTTCTGGCCTTGAGTACAGAGGCCGAGTACTCTCAGGCATGCACCTCTAATACCCTTTGAAACCACAAGTCTAGACATGCACTGCATTGCAGTACTCGTAAACCTCCACACTTCTCCGGGTTTGAGGAACTCAAAGGTGAAGTTATTAGGATCCCTCGGGAATGAAATGGATGCTCACCAATTCCAGAGCCCGCTTTCACAAACACATGCCCTATATCAAGACATGGCTATAAATTTCCTTTATCTCACATCTCATTGAAAATGTGAAAAACTATATATACATAAGCCTGAGTTATTAGGCTCAAAGGTGTCGTGAACTTGATCTGAGTTTCGAAAGCAAACTCGATGGATCTCATCGTCGAGGGTTATTAATCTGGAAATATGATCGGCTAAATGGCCCGTGTGGAGTGGGATATAATAAATCCATCACTCAACACGTCTGCTTCTTGTTAAAACAAATCATGTTAGGATGAGACAATAAATTGGGATCGAGTCCTAAACAGACTTGGTAAAAACTCCAATCATTTCTATGTGCCAAGGCAGTGAGCTCATACTTGGTACATACACATCAAACTAAAAGCTAAAGCCTGCTAACTGAATGATGCATCAAACAACTTATTGCATGCACACACCACATCATACGTCAATCACAAATAAGTTTTCCTACGCTACGTTGTATTACATTATGATAATTACTTACTTTACCTAATTAGTTCCTTAGCATCTGTTTAAATACACCTCAATCAAGCAATTCATATTTTATTTTTATTTATAGTAAAAATATCTACTATGTCAACTCATCAATCCTAGCATGTTGTGCTAACAATTATTAATTTTAAATAATTAAATCGGAGGTAATTATATCTCATGTCGTCATTAATCAGAAACGGCTCAGATTGCGTTGTGTGTCTTGGAGCTCAAATTCGATGCTCAGTGGCATTCGAAGTTCAATCGGGTTCAACTAGATGAGCTTGGCAGAAGATCGGATGAATTCCAGTGAATTTCGTTTTCTGGCAATTTTCAACAGTTTTTCGGAGGCCATTGCCATTAGTGGCTAACTGGTGGGATGGTGATGGTATGGGGGATACTGCTAGCACCGGCTCGGCGAGCCCGACGCATCTACAATGTCAACGTGGTCAAAGGAGGCAGTGACTTGACTTAGAAGGAAGAAACAAGGCTGTCAGAGGTGGGTGAAGGGATTCGGCCGAGATGTGCTATGATGGACTCCGCTTCGATCGGGGAAGGTCGTGGGAGGGTCAGAGATGTCGAGGTGACGACTGGATGGCGGTGGAGACGGTTGTCAGTGGCAGGATTGGCGACAGGAGCACGACACTAAGGCACGACTCCCTTATGTCGTGGAGGCTGGGTAGCGGCCAAGGACGCTTGGTACGGCACGACGGGGCTCAACAACTTCAATTGGTGGTAGGGTGGCATTAGTGGTAGCGACGGCGATGTGCATAGGGGGTGGTGTCGAGGGTCTGGGGAAGAAAACGATGTGGGGAAAAATGTTTCAATGGCGATAGCTTAAATAAAACTTGACTCAACTCCGACTCGAGTCAAAAATGATAACTAACTCGTAATAAATCCTAAAAAGAATCCAAAAAATAGGGAAAAATCTCATAAAATATAATACACAACATAACACCACAAGGACATGTTCTATAAGTAATAGCCAGCCCAAACTGCCCTATAATGCGTGTTAATGCATTATTCGGCATAAAAAAATTCTACGATCAAATACATTAAAAAATAATTGCATACTTACATATACTCTGATAACTCATTTTTTATGATCTTTCCAATGTTATCATCGTATACTCAGGTACACCTGGCCATCATCGCTCGTAACTCACGGCCAGATTCAGCTCAGCACGTTATTCATGAAATTGACTCGACTAGAAACAACAAGTTCGCTAATGCAAAACTTTGACTCGAGTCATGGGTTTTATAGCCTTCACTCCTTAGAAAATTTCATCCTTGAAATTTTAACCAAGGAAGTCTCAAACTCATAGATAATCTAAAAAAGAATCTCTGGTAAGGTTCGTAGTTGTGAAGCTGATTGCTCGGATATATCTATGTATCGCTTTCTCATCTCATCTTCATGTTCTCATGTAGATTCTTCAACTCCTCTTCGAGTCCCTTGCACTCGTACTAGGGGAACTTCTTTTCTTTGGAGAATCTTCACTCTATGATCCACAATCCGAATTGTATCTTCTGAATACATCAGGTCTGGTTGCAGTTTTATCTCTATGAAAGTGACAACATGAAAGTTGTCTAGATGGTATTCCTTTAGCATTGACACATGGGAAACATTGTGCACGACTGACGTGGGGCGGCAATGCTAGCCTGTAAGCCACTGGTGCAATGCGCTCGATCACATCAATCAGTCTAATATATCGCGAAGACCTTCAAGAGAATGTGATCTCCTAACACAAGATGAACCTCACGTCTGCGTTGATCAGCAAAACTTTTCTGCCTGTCATTAACTGACCTCATTCTCTTTATGATCAACATTACCACTTCTGGGGTTGCTGGATCATCTCTAGCCAAACTACTACTGACTCACTGCCCTGTATAGTGCCTCGAATGGTGTCATTCCTATCATGGCCTGATAGCTATTGTTGTTTGAGAACTCCACTAGAGGTAGGTGTTCTTCCCTAGATGAAGAGTATACTAGTATGTCATCTACAAAGATCACAAACTAGTCCAAATATGGACTGAACACTTTGTTCTTCAAGTTCCTAAATGCTGTTGGAGCATTGGTCATTCCAAAAGGCATGACCGAAAACTCGTAGTGTCCATACCTGGTCCTAAATGCAGTATTCGGGTTGTCTTTTGCTCTAATCTTTAACTAGTAGTATCTTGGCCTCAAATCAATCTTCAAGAAGACAACTGCCAAGCTGAACTGATCAAATAGGTCATCAATGCGAGAAAGAGGGTATATGTTCTTAATAGTTGCATGGTTTAGCATCCTGTAACCGATGCATAAATGCATGCTTCCATCCTACTTCTTCATGAATAACATTGGTGCACCACATGGGGAAACACTTGGTCTAATGAATCCTTGATCTAATAGTGTCTGTAACTGCTCCTTGAGTTCCTCGAGCTCAAGAGGTGCCATGTTATACGGAGCTCTAGAGATCAACGTTGTCCCGGGCATCAGCTCGATGGCAAGGTCAACCTCTCTATCTGGCGGTAATCTAGTAATCTCCTCTGAGAACATGTTAGTGAATTCCTTAACCACTGGGATATCCTTAATGCTCGGCTTGTCCCCTGAACCACTCTGCTCAGCCAAGACTAACACTATCATTATCAACTCACTGCCCCTATCTGCTGTCTCACTGCATTCTGATAGGATATCCATCCTTGTTCTCTATCTCTGCCTTGACCTTGGAAGAGAAAGCAACGTCTTCTATGGCAGATAGTCACCGTCTTTCTTTAGCAATCTATCAAGGCTCCTTGCTTGGACATCCAGTTCATTCAAAATATCACATCAAATTCTTGTAGCTTGAACAATATCAAATCAGTTATAAGTTGTTGCTGATGAATCTCAACAAGAACAATATGCACACACTCACCCATAGCTATCACACTACTAGCGGGAGTGGACTCTAATAGTGAATGTCTTAACTCTTCCATCTTACATCCAATATTACTTCTGTGCATGTACAAAATAAGTGAGTGTGTGCTGCCATAATCATATAAGACTTTGTGTAGGTACAAAGCCTACTGAAAGCATACCTGTCATGAATATCGTCTCCTCAAGTGCCTCTGCCACAGTGGCCACATACATCCTCATTGGTTGCTGTTGTGCCTGGGTAGGAGATGCTATTGGTGGTACTACCTGATTTTGAGCTAGCGGTGCCTGTTGTTCACCGCACTATTGTCTAGCTTGCTCTGCAGCCATATACCCTTTTTGGTTCTGTCCTATCTGTTGCTGTCTCAGTGGGTATTGGTCTTTGCCTCTCTGGTCTTGACCTTGGTTTTGTTGGCCTCCCTGCCATGGGTGTTGTTGGGGAGCTGGGAGTACAAGTCTCTGTGAAGGTGCTGGAAGCATCAACTACTGGGTTTGGCCAGTTGGACAAGTTGCGGCATTATACCCGGTGTAAAACCCTAAAAAAAATAATTAGTTTATTTTATTTAGTTTTTTGTAAATCTTAGAACGAACTGTAAATATTATTTAATTAAATTAATTCTTGGAAAAAAATTAATTTTATAAATTTTGACCTTTAGCATATCGGTATAATGATATTTATAATATTTTTAGGATTTAACATCCATTCATATTAACTTAATAATTAATTTTTGACTTTACATTATCACATAAATAACTTTTTCAATTCCACATATATTAATAAAATTTAATGCAGTGACTTCTTGAATTCTACACATATTCTTCTGTATAAAGGAGACTTCTGTTGATGTTAAATGAAACATCCTCTGGATAGTTTGTGAGCACATTTGACTTATAAAGGGAAGGCTTTAGGATCGTGTGTCATAGTTGTGGGTTCCTCATTACAATACCAGGTTCATATAATTACTTGAAATGTTTTATATTTCGATTTGGGAGTCTTGGTCGGCCTGAGCCCACATTCGATCACCATACGCCGAGCGCAATCAAGGTCAAAGAATTTGTTCAGTTCGACAAAGGGTAGCATACTTAAAAAAAATTACTATGTAGGAGTCTTGGCCAACTTGTGTTCATATTTAACCACCATGCACTGAGCGCAACCGGGGTCAATGAATTGACTCAATCCGACATAGGGCAAATATCGGTAACTACAGGCTGAGGGCCACGTAGCATGTGCGCGCATACATGGGATTGTACGCTAAATGGGCTGCCACCCTCCCAACATATTAAGAGCTCAGCATAGGCTCATAATCACTAAAAGATGTAATTCAAATGTTGTGGAATATATTAATTATTTCTTGTAATTATACGACATAGTGTTTTTATCACTAATGCGGAATTGCCTCCGTATGTATGAGCATGGAAGGATGGGTAGAGTCAGGACAGCTGGAGGACTCTGTTATTAGACTATTATTTTTCTAGATTGGTTGCATGGCAGTGAGATTTTGGTTCAGTTCATGGGGCTTAGATTATTCCGAGCATTTATTATATTAACTTTTATGTCAAGAGTTTATTTAAAATCTTGAAAATTAATAGAAAATTAATTTATGAGACACTTAGTTTCATATAGTAACACCCGGCTCGTGGCTCAGAACTAGCAGGTCGTTACACCCTGGCTAACCGCAAGTATAGCATACCCTAGTGCCTACTCTGCACTCTATGGCTCGATGTCTTGGCTGACCACAACTATAACAAACATTCATGCCTACTATGCATTCACCCCCATGATGATGTTGGCAATTCTGACAGAAGAGTGCTATGTATCCCTGAACTTTGCCATCCATAGCCATCATGGCAACTAGTGCATCTGTTCGACGTCTCTGTTGTGCTCCCTGCTCTAATTGATACAGTCTTGGATGTTGTTGCCTATGGTCAAAATCCCCATGAGGTCTTGCAGCTATAACTTGGTCTACCTTGCCTGAAGCTCTCCCAACATCACCGAAGGTAGCAAACTTTTTATCCAAATAGGCCATCCTAATCCCATGATGGAGGCCTTCATAAAATTGTTCTATCCTTCTTCCTTCGGTGGGGACCAACTCCGGTGTGAATCTCTCCAGAGCTCTAACCCTAGTCTCATGTTGCACCTTCATCATAGGTCGTTGCTTCAATGTCGGGAATTCCTGCTCCTTCCTCTTCTTGACATCTGGCAGAAAGTACTTTCCATCGAATTCTGCTCTGAATTCCTCCCAAGTGATTTCTTGAGGTTGGTAGTGGGCAAATGTGGAGTTTTACACTGAATCCCACAATACTATTGCTTCATCTTGGAATACCCCTGTAATGATGTGTACTTTGTGCTCCATCGGGCATCCCATGCTACTAAACACTCCTATGGCTGATGATATCCATAGGAATGCCTCTTTCTCATCCAACTTCCCAAAGAAAGGTTGTTTGCCATTCTTCACGAACCTTTCATACTACCACTGCTCTAGATTCCTTACATCTACTAATCTATTCGACCCTTCACTTAGCACATACTATGGAATATGTTGTCCTGTACCTGTTGGTACATTGTCACATCTTGTAGCTCCACTTCTACCTGCACTTTGCCTGCTACCTGCTATAGCGGGTTCATTGACATCTAATCTCATTCTCACCTAAAATGGGGCAAATAGAGGAGCCGTTGTCAAGGTAGCCGCTGTTGCAGCATTGGAGGAAGAGACGGTGACAGAGGGCCCATGGAAACTGCTGGCTCTCCTTTTACCTCTTCATCCACTACTAGTCTTTTCTCAGCTCTGGTCACCAAATGATCTATCTACCTGAGCTCTCACCTGAATTCCTCTTGGTTTTGCTGCATCTCTCTCCTCATGCCTCTTCTGTAAAACCTGTGACTTGAGTTAGGGTTTTATAGTCTAAACCGGTCGGTTTGACTGCCATTTTTAATAGGGTTAATTTTAGAACATGTGTACCAAGCCGAGGACGGTCTTGTGTTATAAACCATGAGAGTCATGTGTGCCCAAGTATATGATGATAACATCAGTAAGACAGTAGTAGAATAAGTTATCGAATATACACGACTACACCATGTTTTCTTTATTTATTTTAATTAGATCGTACAATTATTTTTAGGCTGAATAACACATTAGGAAGCATTACGGGAAGTTTGGGTGGGTTATTAGTTATAGAGTATGTCATTGTAATGTTGTGATGTGTATTATGTTTTATAGGATTTTTCTCTATTTTTCTGGATTATTTTTTTGAATTATTATGAGTTAGTATTATTTTTCTTGAGTCGAGGTCAAGTCAAGTTTTAATTACGAGACAACCACTCATTTTCTCCCCAACCACTCATTTTTCTCCCCGACCACTCATTTTCTTCCCTCAACACTTTACGAGATAACTTTTGACCATCTTCCCAACCACTCGTTTTCCCCCGACACCGATTTATTCCAAAACTCTGACGCCATCACCATCCAGCCGCCACCATCCACCTAGCCCAACTTCCTTCTCCTTTTTCTCCCTTCCTTCTCCCCCATGATCCTCACTTGAGCTGGCCACAACCTTGTCGTCGTCGCCACGTGACTGATGATTACGTATAGAATTTTATCCGATTTTATTTGATAATGAATTGTTATATGATTTTATTGTGATGCAAATGGTGTGATTGTAAATAGATGTTCGTTTAAATTTAAATGCATGTTAACGGATGATAATAGTGAATTCGAGTTTGAATTTAAATGCATGTAAATAGATGTTGTCTTGTATGGATTGATGAGGAGTGTAGCATTCATGCATTATACTGGATGTTACTATTTAGTCTTGTTGTATAGGTACGGAGTAGGAGCTCACCGCTAGGCGCGAGGACACGCTCGGAGCTTCTACCCTGTCTGTTAGGACTCGTTTCCTATTTTATGCTCTATTCAATTGTGTATTGTGTTAATACTTGTAGGACAAATTAAGTGGTTTTTTATCAAATCTCGCTTAACCCAGGTCATTTAATCGATTGATTTTCCCGATTAATAACCGTCATGGATGAGATCCCCTTGAGTATGTTTTTAAAAACAAGATCCACTACAAGTTATCTTCGGGCCTATTATATAAATCCCTTCCCACACCTATATATAGTTTTATCAATTTTTAATGAGATGAGAGATGGGAAAACCAACTCGTACGTACCATAAACGAGTGCACGTGTCAGTCAAAGCGGGCTCTGGATTTGTGAGCAGGCTGTTCCAATCCCGAGGGATCCTGACAACTCCCGTTTAGAGTTTCTCACACCCAGAAAAATGTGGAGGTTTACGGGTACTATTTAATACAGCACATATTCACACTTGTGGTTCAAAGGGTACTAAAGGCAACTACTTAAGAGTTCTCGGACTTCGTGCTTAGGGTAAGACAATTATGGAGGTAAGGAGAGGGCGTAAATATACTAGTAGTCCCGAGGGACTAGAAAATGAAATGAGAAAATGCCGAGAGAGGCATCAACAGTAGTAGAACAGTCAGTTCGGGATGATACCAGGTCTACAGCTCAGTGGCTCCTTAGTAAGTGCCCTTCAGAGAGTTCACAAGACATATATGAATGTTTTCCTTCATATGAGAGTTTGCTCTCATAGCTAGTTTGATATTAGTTATATTTTTGGACTAGTAACCCATGTTACTAATGTGTTTTTATAATATATGTTCGTGATGATCATGAGTAGGATGAGCCAGCCTGGACAGAGGAGTAGTGACATGCACTGTGGTTTGATATGATGTATGCTATAGTAAAAATATTGCTAATGATGACATGTTAAAAAATATGTTAGATAATGAATAAGTACAACAAGTAAGTCAAGACCCATAATTGATGAGAAATGTGAATACAATGCACAGGTGGGTTGAGACCCAACCTTCAGAATGATTATACAGCAGATTAGAAAGTTGTGTAATTGAAAATGTATTATATATATATATATATATATATATATATATACATATATACATACATATATACCTACACATTTTGATTTGACAGGGTGGCCCTTAATTGCACTTTTAGAGGAGACTTAGTCCGTCTTATTTTATGAATCTTATCAATTTTCATCATAATTATTTGGTATGTGAATTGGTTGACATGTCATCCATGTAGTAGCATGTTAGGTTTATTTTTTGTGCATTCATCCATGGATAGCGATTGACATCTTCCATCTTGAGACACCGAGAGTAGATATGTAGGAGTTGGGTTTAGGTTAGTTGACCTAACCGGGACTAGTAACATTCCAGTTCGGTTCCTAAGCATAAACTAGATTTGGGGTGTTACATCTTAATCCCACTGCTAGCTTTTTCTCATTCCTCTCTTGTCGACTACTTCTTCTATGGTGATTGTCATGGAGACTGTCTTGGTGACGGCACTCACTCCGTTGACTAACTGAAACTATCACACTAGACTCTTCTAGTGGCACTGTGGTCCTATGTTAACTAGAGGTTGTGTCACTGTGACCATGGTTGGGACTCTTGTTTCTAGGAAATGGAGGGGATAGGGCCCTGATTTGCGTCCTATGAGTCTAGTTCACCATCCTGCTGGTACCCCCTACTCTAATATGATCACCCTGGCAAACGACTGTTTGGTAAGAAAATTTACAAACCAAAAATATTAAGACAAAAAAATACCTATTGGTATAGCTCGGAGCAGCTTTCACACACATGTAACCTATAATGCATCTACCATCTTAATCAACCAAGAGTTAGCTATGATACCATGTCTATCGCACCCCATTTTAGTTCACCCGTTAACCAACCTAGAAATGTTAACGGCACCAAACCGTTTGCTAATCTACCAAGTTCGGTTAAGCAGATCCGGATCTACCCTCGGTGTCTCAAGATGGTGATGCAGCGTGCAAAGCATGGATGGGATGCTTGGGTTCTAATGTTGCCCCTCATGCATTCCATGATGTACAAACAAGCACACAAACAAACCAGACAAACGAAAAGTTCAAAAGAAATATTTATTTTGAAAACGACAATGATAGTCTGTAAACTCCAAACTCGAGTCAATTTTTTAGTCTGAGACCCGTTGGTTCAACTGTTACTTTCAGTCGAGTCAATTTTAGAACACACAGACCGAGTTGAGGCCGATCTTGTGTTATGAACCATGAGAGTCTTATGTGCCCAAGTATATAATAATAATGTTAGTAAGATAGCAACAAAATGAGTTATCATAATAGTTAGTCTCTTTCATGATTAATGATTTTATTCCACACTTAATATTCAATATTAACCTGAACAACACTCTAACTTAATTATATATTCGGCCTAACCTGCTTGGTAAATATATTTAATTTAATAAATTAAATAAATAATTAAATAAAAAATTTGACCGAACCTATAATTTCATAATTTTATTATTTTGAATGTCATGTTAAACAAATACACGTGCATGTAAGCAATGGTGTTGATTTTAGATTGTTGTCATGTTTGTAAAATTGAGGACGTTGCATGAAGCAAATCACGTGGTGCGCCTAATCTAGAATTTCAGAACATGAAACCAAACTTGTAATTTTACAGCAATTTTATCGACTAGGGGTTATTACATCATAAATGGCTAATCGCCAACAAAGAGCTGTAAAATTACCAAACATGTGTCGAGACAATGAGGTTTAACCAGGAAATGAGTAGGTCACCGCTGCCAGTAAGTGGTGGCCTCCAAGCGGCAACGCTAGCATGGATCAATATAGCACCTCAAGGCGGTTATGATCAGGGTGATTGCCGAAAGCAACATGGCAGTGATTGGCCAAAAAATGTCTAGAAAAGCAACAAATAGATGGATTATCGCCAAAAATTTCTGGTGTTGGTGATGGCGACTCTTGCAATGGTCACGGTGTGGCTTTGTTTGATTAATATAGGATGGTGAGTGTTGGAGTCTCTCAATATATGATGAATGTGTCAAAGCGTATAACTACATAGAAAGCCATAAACACATGAAGTTATTTTAAGAAGTACGAAGATTTCAAAAAGAAATATGTTAAGACTAAGAAGAGATTCATGGGTGAATATTTGGTGTTGGCTCTTCGTATCTAAGTGGTTGATTGAATCTTGTGTATAATCTTTATCCATTATCTATAAGTATGTAGTTGTATATGAATATCAACAATTGAAGTAGAGAGTACAACCAATGACTATGATATTGAGTTTCACTATAAGGTTTTGCAGTGAGGGTCTCCCTCTCTCTTTGAGGAGGGAGAGCTTCTCCTGACAAGGTATGAGTTTACCCAATTAATATGTCTTCTGGAGATTGAGAGCTTTTGTTTGTTCAAGGTTGTTCAAGATTGAAGAGCTCAGTTTGTTCAAGGTTGTTGGTGTTTCATCGAGGTTTCAATCAGGGGATGTCAAGCATTTCCCTTGAGCCGGGAGGGGAGATGTGTTGAGATATTTTCGTCATGTGATGGCAGTAGGCAAACGGTCGACAATGATGCATCAAGTTAGACGAATGTTCAACAAGTGGTTCAGAGTGGAATAATTTTTAAGGAGTTTCCACATGGGTCGAAAATGGGAGATTGTAAAGGTTGTATCTCTTAACCATGTGAAGGATGCTAAAACCAGCCCTTGTGTTCCATATGATTCAGGAGGGGGAAATTGTTGGAGACCCTCATCATACGATGAATGTGACAAAGTGTATAACTACATAGGAAGCCACAAAGACATGAAGTTATTCTAAGAGCTATGAAGAATTTGAGAAAAATTGTGTTAAGACGAAGAAGAGATTCATTGGTGAGTATTTGGTGTTGGCTTTTCATATTCAAGAGGTTGGTCATATCTCGCATATAATATTTTGTATCCATTATCAATAAGTATGTAGTTGTATATAAATTTAAACAATGGAAGTGGAGAGTATAACCAATTGAGTGTGATATTAAGTTTTATTGTGAGGTTTTACAATGAGGCTATCCTTCTCATTCTTAGAGGAGGAAGCCTTTCCACACAAGGTACATGTTTTCCCAATTATAGTATGTTATCTAGTTGGAGATTGCAGTTGTTTCTGATTGAATGTGTTTCCCAGTTGGAGATTGTTGATTCTATCTAATGAAGAACATTGCCAGATAATGAAGAACGATATTCCAGGTTTTTCCGACGTAAAAAAAGAAGGTTAAGAAGGTTTTTTATTCCTTGTATGCCACCATTTTTTGACGAAGAGTTTGTTGTGTCCTCTTAATGAAGATGTGGTACCCATTATTTGTTATAGTTGATGGTTTGTGATTTCTTTCTTATTTTGAAGGTTCGAAGAGTTTGTTGTGTCCTCTTGATGAAGATGTGTGTACCTATTATTTGTTATAGTTGATAGCTTGTGATTTCTTTCTTATTTTGAAGGTTCCAAGTTAAAATTGGTGTTTCCTCTATCTTTTATACTTTATTGGTTTACCTTGTGAAAACAACCAACATAGAGTCTAGGGTTTTAAGTGCTTAAAGTCCCAACAGTGAGATGAGTTGGCTGGTGCTGGTAGCGAGGGTTGAGGCAGGTTGAATTGGTGGTGGACAACCAAAAAGGTGATCGGTCATGACTTCTAATAGTTTTCGGCATGAAAGATGAGGGCTTTCTGGTGACCACAAGGGGGAGGCAGTGATAGAGCCGATAGTCGGTTGTGTTGGTTACATGACGTGGCGGTCTAGCAACCATAGGTAGTCAGAAGGTATTTATACAGCAGCCCAAAATCGGCTGCACATGGGGAGGAAGATGGAGGAAGTTGATGATCAAGCTGTGAGCTCTAAATGCCTACAATCAGTGACACGTGGCACTATACCTATGCATTATATACCTTGTTAAAAAGCCCTTGTCGACACGGACACAAGTTGTAACTAATGCGAAGCCAAAAGGTGACTCTATAAACATGCATCGGGGTAAGAAAATCAAACTGGTCTCATACTTTGAAAATGATCCAAATGAAGTATTACTCGGGCCGGAAATCGCTTGGCATTCATGATTTACTTTATGTCGAGTTGCATTAAAGGGTTCAGTGGGACTTAAGGTGTCCTTGGCGTGCGTGAGAAAACATACAAGAATTTTTTATGTGGTTCCTTAGGGTTAAACTCAAATCCCTAAACTAGTCCATGGTGGCTTGATAACCATAAATTCACTTTTTCCATTAATTTTTACAATTTACATAAAATAGTGAATTTTTGCCGTTTTAAATTGATTCACTTTTGATAACTTCCACTCTGATACCCAAGTTTGCCCTTTTTTTGTCCTCAAATCTTCAAAATTACCCCATCAATGTGTAATGACCCGCCCATTCCAAGCCACGAGCTAAATGTTACTATATAAAACTAAGTGTCTTATAAATTAATTTCTCAATAATTGTCAACATTTTTAAATCAACCCATGACATGAAATATAATATAACAAATGTTCGGAATAATCTAAACCCTATAAACCGAACCAAAATCTCACTGCCATGCAAACAATGTAAAAGTACAATAACAAATAAGAAAAATCAAAAGTCCAATAACATAGTCCTCCAGCTATCCCGTCCATTCTTCCATGTTCACACCTATAGAGGCAATTCCGCTTTAATGATAAAAATATTAAGTCATATAATTACAAGAAACAAGTTAATATATTCCTCAACATCATTAATTATGTCTTTTAGTGATTATGAGCCTATGCCAAGCTCTTACTATGCTGGGAAGGTCTCTGGTCATCCAGCTACAATCCTATGTATGCGTACACACACTATGTGGCCCAAGCCCTGTAGTTACTGATATTTGCCATTGACTCACCCTCTTGGCATCACAAGTATATATTGAGTCGTCTTGTGCCACTGTGCTATGTCATCCCTTTTGGCATAGGGAGAGGTATTTAATCTCTGAAGAATTTTAAGGGTGCTGCCCCGTGTTGGACCGAGTCCCCAGTTGCGCTTAGCACATGGTGGTTGAGTGTGGGCTCAGGCTGACCAAGACTCCCAAATATGAATATATAACATTTCGAGTAATATATGAACCTGGAATTGTTATGAGGCACCCTCAACTACGAAACACGAACCTTATATAAGTGAAACTTCTCTAAAGTTTTTCCTTTATAAGCCAAATATGCTCACAAACTACAAGATGATGTTTTATTTAACATCAACAGAATTCTCCTTTATATAGAAGTATATGTGTGGAATGAAGAAGTCATTACATTAAATTTTATAGAAAACACCAACTATTTTTTTGTGATAACGAAAAGTCAAAAAAAAAACTAACTATTAAGTTAAGCGAATGAGTGTCAAATTGTACTCATGGCTCCCTATCCCAAAAATTTATTAAATAAAACGTTTTAAAAATTATCCATAAATATCATTATATCGATACTCTAAATGTTATAATTGATAATTTATGATATTGATTCTTATGGTTGGTTGTAAGATTTACAAAACCCTAAATAAAATTATCTAATTCCCTTTTGGGGGTTTTACAATCTCCCAAGCTTAGGAATTTTCGTCATCGAAAATATAATAGGGTTATAAGGAGAAACTTACTCATTCATCTAACTTCTTTCTTATCCTAGCTTAGTAATTTCTTCCCTTATGCATTAATATATTTGTATCTAGCTCTATAAAAGTTATTTAAATATCTTCACATTTTCTTAAAAAAATTCATTTAAAAAAAATCATGATTTACAATTTTTTTTCTTGATTTAAGCATTACCACTCATATGCATAGCTAAAGTGGTGCATACTATCCCATGACACTATCATCCATATCGCACAGGTGTCCCATACCACCCATACTACCTAGATAAAACCTATGATTGTAAAAGCGTCCCTATATACGCTCATTGGTTTAAGTGTCACATGCTGTGAGATCCTTCAACTTAATCCCACATCTAATACTTGCTGGGAGAAGATCTTGTTTATAAGTGAGAATGGACTATAGATCTTTAACTTGGTTAACCATTTTTAACGAAATGACTTAGGCCCATTAAGTTGCACTTTGGGCTGGGTCATTACAGGTGGTATCAGAGCAACCTAGTTACGTGTTAGATGGTGGGATGGACTAGGGACGTTGGCTAGGCTGCTGGTCACAGGCCAGAAAGGTCGTGGGCTAGGGCTAGCAACGGGCCAAGTATAGGCATTTCGGGGACAAAATTTCTTAAGGTGGTTGGATTGTGAGATCCCTCAACTTAGTCCCACATCTAATACCTACTAGGAGAAGATCTTGTTTATAAGTGAGAATGGACTATAGATCTTTAACTTGGGTTAACCCTTTTAAAGAAATGACTTAGGCCCATTACGTTGCACTTTGGGTCGGGTCGTTACACGTGCACCTAACATGACATATAAGTGGCACACCCATAATTACTTACCATCTAAAACAATGAAAACAAATTCTATAAAAGAATGATGAATGCTTATATAAAAGAAATTTTTACCCTTGGGACAATGGACTTTTATACTTTCAATAAGGTAAGGATTGATTTGCATGGTTTCATGGGACACACAGCTCTAATACCACCTATAACGACCCTCCTGTTACTAGCCATGAGCCAAGTATTACTATATAAAACTAAGTGTCTCGTAAATTAATTTTCTATTAATTTTTGAGATTTTTAAATAAACCCATGACATAAAATATAATATAACAAATGCTCGGAATAATCTAAGCCCCATGAACCGAATTAAAATCCCATTACCATGCAAACAATCTAAAAGTATAATAACAAATATGAAAAATCAAAAGTCCAATAACAGAGTCCTGCAACTGTCCAGACTCTACCCATTCTTCCATGCTCACGCTTACGGATGTAATTCTGCATTAGTGATAAAAACACTAAGTTATATAATTACAAGAAACAAGTTATTATATTTCATAACATCATTAATTAGATCTTTTAGTGATTATGAGCCTATGCAGAGCTCTTACTATGCTGGGAAGGTGGCCGCCCATCCAGCTACAATCTAATGTATACGCACACACGTTACGTAGCCCACAACCTTTAGTTACAAATATTTGTCATTGACTCACCCTCTCGGTATCACAAGTGCATATTGAGTCATACTTGCGCCACTGTGCCCTGTCACACCTTTCAGCGTGGGGGCAGGTATTTAATCTTTCAAGAATTTTAAGGGTGCTGGGCCGTGTCGAACTGAGCCCCCGATTGCACTTAGTGCATGGTGGTCGAATGTGGGCTCAGGCCAACCATGACTCTCAAATAGGAATATATAACATTTCGAGTAATTATACGGACTTGGAATTGTTATGAGGCACCCGCAACTACGACACAATCTTAATATAAATGAAACTTCTCTAAAGCTCTTCCTTTATAAGACAAATATGCTCACAAACTATTAAAATTATGTTTTAATTAACATCAACAGAATTCTCCATTATATAGAAGAATATGTGTAGAATTTAAGAAGTCAAGAAGTCACTATATTAAATTTTATAGAAAAGAACGTGATCAGACATAAATATATTAAACACCAACTATTTTTGTGTGATAACGAAAAGTAAAAAAATTGACTATTGAGTTAAGTGAATGAGTGACAAATTGCACTCACAACTCAAGATCCCAAAAATTTAATAAATAAAACTTATTTAAAATTATCCATTAATATCATTATACTGATACTCCAAAGGTTATAATTGATAATTTATGATATTGATTCTTAAGTATTAATTTAATTAAATATTATTTATGGTTGGTTGTAAGATTTACGAAACCCTAAATAAAATAACCTAATTATTTTTTCAAGGTTTTCCAAATTGCCTTAATGTAATACCCAGCTTCGGGTTAGGGTTTTACGTGCTTGTAGTTTGCCCGGTTCAGGCCAGTGTCGAGTTAGTTCGAGCAAGCTCAAGCTTGACAAATTTTTAGACCTCAGTATGTGGCCCAGATGGCTGTATGAGCATGTCATGGTAGCTGAGTATACCCGACATGCAGATGATAGATTCAATTAAGCTACAGCAGAACATGAGTTATTAGTGTCTACACGAGGTGTACAAATGATTTTTATATTGGTTAGCCAGGATTTTAGGCCTAGATTTAGGTCATTGCAGCATTTAGTATATGTTTGGGATTTTCAAGGTATCTCATTTGCATGCATCATAGGGATTTTGGGCTACCAGATTGCCCATATGAACCTAGCTTGCTTTGAGTGGCAGATTTTCACCCAATTGAGTTCAGGGTTTAAAGCCCATTTAGTCTTTTTTCCTCGATTCTCACCTATAGAGTTACTTTTAGAACTCGACTCAATTCTAACTTTAGACAGTCTCGATCTGTGCTTTTCGTCCATATACATATTATATATAGCCATGGGTGGGCCCACTAGACCACCAGTTGTCAGACGTCCACATGGCAACATCTGAGTAGTCCACTCAACCCTAGCTTCACCAATCGATTCTCAGAGGTTTTTCTCCTATTTTTGGAGTTATTCACCCTTAGTGCAGCAGCCACTTCGGCTGGCCCTCGGCGAGTCTACATGCCTCCCCAAGCCATCGAACCGACACCCCATGGCTGCTTCGCGACTGGTATTCAATCTGCACCTCTTACGACCACCGGCGTCACCACAGTCGCCGCCGGCGACAAAGTCTTTACAGCTGATTTCTGCTACTGCCGCCACCATTCAAGCCATTTTTGGCACCGGCGAGCCACCTTCAACCGATCTTACCACCTTCACTACTTCATCTTGTCGAGGTCTCTATTTTGAGACCACCCATGACCACCGCCATGGTCGCAATCGCCACCCCACCCATGGCAATTCCGCCTTCTTTTCGACTATTTTCCGGCCAGCCATAGGCCGGATCCGCTGATCGCCACCACCATCATATTCCTTGTCACATGGGCCATTTATCTTGACCGGCGGCGAGCTTAGCCACTCCGCCATCGGCATTTTTTGGTGATGGGCACTGCCCTCCTGTGTTCACATTTGTCATCCCACTTTCGTATCCCCTTGACTCAGCTGAGTTGACTAAATTAGACTTGGTCAACTTGTCTAGCTTGAGTCGATTCGATTAGGTTCAGCTCATTTTCAGCCATTTTTTGAGGGTTTTTGGTAATTCAAAAACTACATTAGTTTACTTGCATATTCACATTATTTAACTTATTTGGATGTTATGAGTGCTTTTATTTATTTATTTATTCATTATTATTGATTTTATTTATTTATATGTTGTCGTATATGATGAATGCTTATGTAATTGTTTATTATTATTATTATTATTGATATATTTACTTATTAATATTAATATTATTAATGTTTACTAAATTTCATTCATTTATCTACTTTTTGGCTGTATGTATGTTATTATGTCTTTGTATTTAATTATGTATTCAATATTGGATAACTATTAAATTATTATTATTTATGATTAATTAATATTAACTAATTTTTTATTTATTTATGTATTTATCAAATGATTATGTATTTATTTAATTAGTTAATTATATGGTTACTAACATGAGTATATGATATATTTATTCGTGTATATATATTATAAATGATATTATTATTTTTTTATTAGAGTTTTTTTATTTTTAGGCATTTATTATTTATCTATTTATTTATGAGTGTATTTAGTTATGTATTTATTATTTATTTATCTCTTTTTTTTTATTATATCTCAATTTGCTCTGGTGTTTAGTTGTAGGTTTATTTAGTAATATATTCTTTATTAGGATGTATTGATAATGTGTGCATACACAATTCATGAATCATATAAAGATGTTAATATTTTACTTAGTAGTGGGTTTCATTGTAGGCTTCAGAATCCGAGCTCCCCATAGATCTATCAATGCACTTAGATCTTGGACCACAGGTCTGTATGACTATCCATTTGCTTGATCTATGTTTGACTCCCTGCGTGTCAAGTTTTACCATGTTTTAGACATAAGATGACATCAGCAGTAGTTTATCAAATCTCTTCGATGTCAAATCATTTAGGTGTGTTTTCTAAACATGTTTAATAAAACTTCAAGGTTGAGACCCTTTGATGGTTTTTGATAGATAAGATCAAGAAACTAAGTATTAAATCCTCTCTCATGACTATATGTGTAAATATGAGGGTTTACGGCTTTTACGACTAAGAGTGTGTACGAAATATATGGACCACACTAATAGTCCTTCAAACCCTGAGGTAATGTGCAGGATGTGGGTATTGTGTAACACAATATATTTTCAAAATTTATAACACTAACTTAACCATTCCTTTTATCACTCGAGTACTGTGGCAAGTATACTATGTAGGATGTGAGGGCATAAGTGTTGTCTATATGAATATGAATATTAATAGTGCATGTACGCTGGCAATTGTCTACTTATGTTTTCTTATGGCCCAATGTGAGGCAATTCTGAAGTTTTTTAAACTTTTTATGGGTAATAGAATACCTATTTACTAGTTTTTAATTATTTTTTGGACTAGTAACACTCATTACTGACATTTTTTATATTATATATGTAGGTTTTCTAATCCTAAATCGACTTTGGTAGGAGGATAGATAAACGTGACATACATTTGAGCTCAGTGCAGTTATTTCCTTTCTTATTATTATTTATATTTGATGTATTTTTATTTATATTTAATAATGTCTTTCGTTCTCGTGATGCCAAGTAGGTTGTTTCGATATATTTTATCGATTGAGTCTTACGACCAAACCTTTAGACATGACTCAACTCAATCGTATCATTTCTAATTCGGTTATTAAGTGAACCAAAATCAAGGTGTTACACTTAAATTATTTTTAAATTGATAAAAGAGTGAACCGGAGTACTTCGGGTTGGTTCATAACATATAATTGCTAGACAAGGTTGAAGGTTGATGGCCGTGCCCAATGGTGTTGGTGGCCCTCGAAAAGTTCGGCAAAAGTTGTTTATGGCCATGTCTTATCGCCATTTCCAGGTGACAGTGGCATTTGTCTATACATGACTTGACCTGGGACTGTAGTCTGCGATGAGGACAACCGGTGGCAGTAGTGTGGCCATGGGCAGCCTGAATCTGTAGGACGAAGGTAGGAAAGATGTCTGCTTCTATCTGCTGCACTTTTCCAGTCAGCCTGTATTGGGAAGTTTTTCAATGACCAGTGACTTCTAAGGCAGAATTTTGCCTTGGGTCCAAAGATGGGGATGGTGGACGTCTAATTGAGGCAGCAGAATGACCAGAGATGGCTCGCTGGCCGTACACATGGTGGGAAGTCAATGGCGTTCTGCAGTTGTACTGCTCAGGACTTACTGGGTACTTTCCTTGCAATGCCAAGGATTTTCAGCAAAAATTCTTGGTTGGGGTCCGTAGATGGTGCTAGTGAAAGTCTATTGGAAGTGGTAGGGTGGTTGGCCGAACGGAAGTGGGGAAGATGGTTGTTACGGTTGCAAAACTGATCCAACAAATTGTTAAAAAATAAAAACTTTATAACTAAATTATACAAATGATAAAACCATCGGTATAAAACCTTATTCTTCTTCTTTAGATTAAATCATCAAGAAAATAAAATTTGATAGTGAAAGTTTATCTGAATCCATAAAAGAAAAATAGTTCTTTACTTCTTTAAAATTTTGATCTTCTAAATTTAGCACTAATTCTTTAAGACTAAAGTTTCTAAACGGTGGAAAGTCAGAACGAAAAACTACTTGCAAATTTGGGGACCATAACCCGTATTAATCCTTATTTTTTATAATTTCAATTTAACACATTATAAAAGAGAAATTACAAAAATAGTATCTATACATATAAATCTATACTTATATTAATGTCCCTTTAAACTTAACTTTAATAGATCAATTGAATTTAGACTAAAGCTTAAATAACAACATATGATATAATTATAAATGCATGTAGATATATGTCCAAACTTCAACAATCTCCCACTTAGACTATATATACAATGATAATTTATTATCACCTTATGAGCACCAAAATAACATACGTTATTATTCCAAAAATAATAATCTCGTCTATTAATCAATATTAATATATGATCAAGGCAATTTTTGTTACAGATATCGTAACTAAACTTATCTATGGTCACATACATCAACATAAATAAATGACATAGATTAAATATGGATGTATAGCATGAAAATTACATGTAATTTGATTTAAACATGCCTATTTTCAACTGGTCTAACTTTATGAGATCACTAAAATAGAGTGAAACACTAATTTTTAATTAAAAATTTCTTGCTGTTTCATGGTTTTGTTTTGCTTGCACATCATAGCATGCATGTAGGACTACGTTAGAACCCACGCATCCCATCCATGCATTTCATCTTTGCATCTCCATCTTGAGACATCGAGGGCAGATCCGGGTCGGCTTAACCGAACCCAGTAGATTAGCGAACGGTTTGGTTGCCGGTGACATTTCCGGGTCGGTTCATGGGTGAGCCAAAACGGGGTGTTACAATGACTATCTTGACATCCAGCAAAATTGGAATCAGAATACCCAATGATCTCAAGTTAATCTGACTTCTGATATGTAAGCATATAATATTTTATTCTCTGAAGATATCTCATGACTCTTTTGGCTGTTTTCCAATGATCCAATCCCGGATTATTTAAATATCTGCCCAACATTCCAACAATATACGCAATATCCAGACGCATACATACTTGAGCATACATAAGACTCCCCACTGCTGAAGCATAGGGAATCTTTTGCATTTCCTTTCCTTCTATGTCATTTTTAGGGCATTGATTGAAATTGAATTTGTCTCCTATAGAAACAGAGGTATCTCTTGGTTTACAACTTTGCATGTCAAATCTTTTAAACACTTTTTCTATATAGGTCTTTTGTGATAATCCAAGTATACATCGAGAACGATCCCGATGTATTTAAATTCCTAATACAAAGACACATATCCGAGATCTTTTATTTCAAATTTCTTTGATAAAAATCTCTTCGTTTCGTGCAAAAAACTTATATCATTGCTGGCAAACAATATATCATCGACATATAAAATTATAAAAATATACTTCTTCCACTAAACTTATGGTATATACAATCATCAATCACATTCATCTCAAAACCGAAGGAGAGAATAACTTGATGAAATTTATGATACCATTGGCGAGAAGTCTCCTTAAGCCCATAGATGGATTTCTTTAATTTGTAAACTAAATTATTTGAATCTCCCAATACAAAGTTTTTTGGTTGAACCATATAAATTGTTTCATCAATGTCACCATTTAGAAATACAATTTTTATATCCATCTGATGTAACTTAAGATCAAACTATGCCACTAATGGCATAATTATTCTGAATGAGTCCTTCGATGAAACTGGAGAGAATGTCTCATTATAATTAATGCATTCCTTTTGAGTAAAACCCTTCATAATAAGACAAGTCTTATATCTTTTTACATTACCTTTCGAATCGCTCTTGGTTTTAAATATCCATTTACAACCAATATGTTTCGCACCTTCAGGCAATGGAATAAGATCTTAAACATCATTAGCTTTCATGGACTTCATCTCTTCATTCATAGTATCAATCCACATTTTAGAATTAGAACTCTTCATGGCCTGATGAAAGTTGATTGGATCATTTTCCACCATTCCAATGTTATCCACATGTTATTGGAGAAAGATGATAAATCATCTAAAATTGCATTTCTCCTTTCTCTTGTAGATCTCCTCAATGGCATTTGCCCTTGAGGCTGTTGAGTTTGCTCTTCAAGTATAACTTGATGATTGTGATTAATGAGATTCTTGTCATTGTTTGGTAATTTTGGTGTTGTTTCTTGAACATCAGGAGTATGATTCTGATTATTGTCAAGAATATGGAAAGAGAAACAAATTTTTTTAAAGTCAAAGTCTCTAACTTCATTTACCCCTCTAAACTGAAGATCCTTAAATAACTCGGCATTTCCTATCTCAAAAAATGACCTTGTTGTAGGATCATAAAACTTATACCCTTTAGACCATTTAGAGTACCCAACAAACTAGCTGCTAACTGTTATTAAGTCCAGTTTCCTTTCATTTGGTCTATAACGCCTTGCCTCAGCTGGATAACCCCAAATATGTAAATGGTTAATATTGGGTTTTTTTCAATCCGTAATTCATAAGGGGTCATAACTGTTGCCTTTGTTGGTATTCTATTAAAAAGATATTTTACCATCTTTATTGCCACACCCCAGAGTGAATCAGGTAAAGTAGTACGAGTAATCATATTTCTTACCATGTCTTTTAATATTCAGTTTCATCTCTCAACAACACCATTCATGTTCGGAGTACCTGGCATTGTGTATTGTGGGACAATTCCACACTCTTTTAGGAATTTGACAAATGGTCCTTGACGCTCTACACCTGATCCATCATATCTACCATAGTATTCACCACGACAGTTAGATATGATAGCCTTAATAGTTTTGTCAAGTTGGTTTTCAACTTTAGCCTTATATACCTTAAACACGTCCAATGCATAGGATTTCTCATGAATGAGATAATGGTAACCATAATAAGAACAATCGTTAATGAATGTAATAAAATATTGTTGACCAGTCTAAGAAGCAGTAGGAAATGACCCATAAATATCTATATGTATTAGTTCTAAGACGCTTTAAGATCTATTAAAACCTAGTCTCCGTATATTTATTTATTTTCCCTTAATGCACTCAGCACAGATTTGAAATTTGATAATTTAAGAGAATTAATAATTTCATCTAACATAAGTTGTTCAATTCTTTGTTTAGAAATGTGTTACTAAATGCTTGTGCCAAATTAAAACAGAATTCTCATTTGTTAATTTTATTTTCGTACCACGTAAACCCACATGCAAAGTTTCATTAAAAGATGTAATAGTATTATGTAAATATAGATTATCATAAAAAGACAAGGAACCCATACCCACAATATTTGAATTTAGAAAAAGACTAAGCTTATTATTTCTAAATGAACAAGAGTAGAATTTATCCAACATAGAAATAGAAACCAAATTTCGTCTAAAAGACGGTACTACATATGTCTCTTTCAAATCCAAACAATATCATGTCTTCAATTATAATCTAAAAGTCTCTATTACTTCAATTACAACTGATTTGTCATCACTCACATAAATGAATCTTTCAACATCATTTGGCTTTCAACAACTCAGAGAGCCCTGCATTGATACACTTATGTGAGTAGTAGCAATTGAATCTAGCCACGAAGTGTGTATTTACATTGAAGCTATATTAACCTCAGAATAAACAAAATTAAGAAATAGACCTTTCTTTGCATGCCAAGCATGATACTTAGTGCATTCTTTCTTCATATGTCCAGGTTTATCACAAAAGAAACAGTAGGAAGCTTGATTTCCTTTCTTTTGCTATTGCTTGTAAGAACCATTATTAGCTTCCTTAGCCCTCTTTCATTTCTTATTTTTGTCCTGATAGGTACTAGCCAACTGAGCACTTTCATCCTATTCTTGCTTCAACCTTTCTTCTTCTTGGACACAATAAGAAATGAGCTCATTAAGTGTCCATTTGTCCTTTTGGCAATTGTAACTGACCTTGAATTGACTAAATTGTGCCGGAAGAGAAATTAAACTAAATCCACGAGAAAATCTTCAAATAGATCTAATTTTAGTACTTTTAATTTTGAAGCAAGATTTGACATCTCTAAGATAAACTCTCTTATGCTTGTTTTCCCTTTAAACTTCAGTAAAATCAAGTTCAACAAAAATATACTTGTTTCAGCCTTATCGTTTTTTACAAAACACTTTTCAATTTCTTTAAGAAACTCAATGGTTATAGTAACCTTCTCAGACACATTGCCCGTTAAGGTCTTTACAATTTTATGCTTTATAATCACAAGACTCATGCGATTTGAATGTTCTCAATTCTCAATGTCCCATTTTTCCTCAATGAAACTTTTATCCGTAAGAAAAGTGGTTGTTCAGTACTTAACGCAAGGTCAAGATCCATGCTGCTGAGAATGATCATTACGCTCTCTTTCCAATAAGATTTTATTTTTAGAATCTATTTTTTCTGAATCTTGATCCAAAAAATAAACACAAATCAAATTAATCCTCAATGATCTAATATGAAGTTGCTCGGATACCTCTTGTTAAAAAAATAAAAACTTTAACTTTAACCAAATTATAAAGATAATAAAACCATCACTATAAAACCTTATTATTCTTCTTTAAATTAAACCATCAAGAAAATAAAATTTAATAGTTGAAGCGTACCTGAATCAATAAAAGCAAAATGATTCTTTGCTTCATTAAGATTTTGATCTTTGAAATTCATACTAGTTCTTCAAGACGAAAATTTCTAGACGATGGGATGCCAAAACAAAAAAATACTTGTAAATTTGAGGACCATAACCCCCTATTTATCCTTATTTTTCATAATTTTAATTTAACCTATCATAAAAAAATTTTAAATGGTATCTACACAAATGAATTTATACTTATATTAATAACCCATTAAACTTAACTTTAATAGATTAATTAAATTTAAGTTAAAACTTAAATAATAGTGTATGATACAATTATATATACATGTATATATATATCTCCATAAAAACTTAAATAACAACATATAATATAATTTTATATATATATATATACATGTACAAAATCCAACACACATAGTAACTTTCCAGGAGCAATGGGTCTCATCGATGGGGGCACTCCAAAAGTCCACCGGTCTCCTTGCTTTTCTGCGGCTGGTCCTTTCTCTATCTGCTTGCTTCTTCTTCTACAGCAACGATCCCCCCTTGAGTACTCTTCTTCATGGAGTATTGATAGAGTGAAACTCTAAAGATTGGTTCCTTGATGGCTGCTACTAGATCCAAGCTTCTCAAACTGTCCGTTCTTGTTTTCTTTGCAAATATATGGATTTTCTGGTGTCTTACACTTATCCTCGCGTCCAAATCAGATAAGTGCTTTTACCAAGCCAATGGACATGCACGTGATCTGCTAAGTGTAGCAAGGTGAGTCGACCACGTCCCATGCGCTGGTTCGCTTGGGTGCTGTTATAGTTCGCACGAACAAGGATAATGAAGGGCAAGATGAACACAACGAAAAGAGTACATCTGACATCCCCATCCATGCAATGCCGAACCCTTAAATTCACCCGTGTATGCTAAACAAGGCAACGATCCTCGTTCTAACTCTAAACCAAAATAATACATGTACATATTAAATACCACCAATAATCTTAATCAAACATCTCCACACCTCATAAGTACACCAATATTCTGAAACCTAGCAACCACGGCCCATCTGACCCCATAATCACGCATTTCAATTAAACCAATACTGAACCAACTTAAATTCCAAAAATAAATCTAAAAACCCTAGGCGAGTTTTACACAACGAAAATTTGACAAGGCATTGACAATGTCCATGTAGTTAACCCCAGCTGGAAAATGAAGTTGTCCACATTCAAAGTCTTTTGATCAAGTCAATCACGGTCAAAATTTATTTAAGTTGCAAATTTATTTTCATTCTATATTTATTGTATCATCTAATCATTTCTCTTATTATAAAGTAGACATTTTTCTCACAAAAAATAATACCTCATTTAGAAAATAACTATCTCTTTTATTTTTCTTAGCTTCTCTCATTTTAGTTAACATAAAAGTCAAAATATGTATATTTCAAAAAATATTTAATAATTAAATAGGATACAATGAAAATTTTCAAAATATATTAAGATTTATATGTGATATGAATTTTATATAATTGACAAGTGTGCCAAACGTAATCAAGTAATAAAGAAGTGAGTAAAGTATCGTTCAGACTATCTACTTACTCAATTAGAGCTATCTAAAGCAAGGAATTACAACTTTTTGTGATTTTTATCCAAATAAATTTATAATCTAAATTAAAACAAAATAGAGTCTAAGTTAAAGTGTAGGTCTTTCTCGATATGCAAAAACTATGCTAGAGGATAGAACCCCTTTTAAAACAATTAACCAATTAGAGTAATTATAATCATGGAAATAATTATTATACTTCATGAGATGGTATAATTCCTATTATATAATTACTCCTTTCGGTACACTAATTAATTATATTAAATCTCATTAATATTAGATACCTCTTTCGGTACACTACCCTTCATTAATTAAATTTAATATGCATTAAGCTTCATAAATTCGGTACTCTTAAATCCCCTTGTTAGTGCACGATTCAAACGGACCCTATAAACTTCTTATAACTTCTAACCAAGACACTTGTATTCAATTTAAGGGTGTATCTTTTAGATCCCCAAAGAGTATAATTAATTTATCATTTAATTAATTATTTAACATAGCTTCTCTCCCATACCTCACTATAACTCTACAATTAACCAAATAAATGCCGCATTAAACATAACAAAATATAACTCTTATGAAGAAAATAATAATTAAAATTCAATCAATATAATTATTAAGTAATTGGTTTAAGGTTTATCTCCTCTCTAGTATAATAAAATATGGTCCATAAAATAAGAAAATAAAACCATAAAAAGAGTATTTGAGATATTCATAACAATATTGCAATAAATCCCAAAAAGAAAGAAAAGAAGAAAAGTCTTATGAATATATAATTCAAAGTAAGCTCCTTCCTTTTCGTGAATTTTCAATATCTTCCCTAAAAATCTACCTTGAGAAAACCAAAGTCCTTTAGAAGAGTCTCTAAAAGTATGAAAAATAGATGTGAAAAATGCTTTAAATTTCATACATGAATAACTCATTTATAGTTGGAAGTATTTGAGTTTTCCTAGTGCAAATTCGTTCTTCAAATTTGTAATTATTCAAAACCTTTCCACACAAGTGTCGTTGCACTTGCTCCCCGCATGAGTGTCGCGACACTCAATCCCAATACTGCAACACACTTTAGTCGCCAAGATTTTCAATGCTATGACACTCAATTATTCCTAATGTCTCCATATGTGAGTATCGTAGCATACACATAGTAGGATTTTCCCTTTGGTGGCATTCACTTGGTAACTCACATTTTTCATTCCATTTTTGTCTACTTCACCCAGGCTCATCGTAACGACGAATACAAATTAATTAATAACCTAATATAATACCCAAAGCAACTAAATTCAAATATAAATTAAAAATCATCTAAACTAATTAAACTTATCTAAAAACTCAAAAAAACATACAAAACTCTCAAACGCTTAGTACAATTAAACCCAAAATATAGGGAATATATATATATTTTTAACACTTATCAATATGCCTTAGATTTTAAATTTTTCTATTTTGTCATATATTTTAAAAAATTTAATAATATTATTAGTTTGTGATTTTTTTTGTTAAAGGTCAGTCATTTGGCCAAACAAAAAAATGTATGTGCTTCATTTGTTTTTATTCACTCTTGACTAGTGACCCATTCGATCGCCCATGCTCATCACTAGTTATAATGTACTGTCGAGGGGTCTACAATATCGTACCCCATATAATACCGGATTTATAGTTGGTATGGACTAAATTTGGTTCAACTAGATTGAACCTTCTTTAATTGAATTTTAAAATTATAAATAAAATATTTTTTAGATATTAAAAAAGATTTCTATGAATAGTTTTTAATTAAATTACTTTTTATACATTGTGATTTTTGACAAGAAAAAATTTTAGATTATAAACTGGATACAGATCTACCCTTGTGCTAATAAATGGGGAATTCAATACCGGTCTCTAATTAAAAATATGAGATTTATTTATTATTAAGGTTAATCTAAGTCTATACTTAGATATTAAATTTTTATATTCCATTTTATTATTCAATAAAAATTTATCTACAAAATTAAAATTAAGCCAAACATAAGCGGAAAACAATACAAAAAGTATATGCCAACTGGGATTAGAAGATGATACTTAGTGTACCTAATTTTTAAACTCTCTTTTATCTCTAAAAATTCCCTAAGTTAATTCTATTATGTACTTTCTTGAATCAAACTCTATAAATGACTTTATAGTGAGTTAATTTTTTATGTCAAATTATAAAAGTTATTAAAATATATTAATTTTATTTTATATTAACTAAATTAATATGCTTTAATAATATAAAATAAATATTTATCAAAATTTTAAAAGAACAAAAAAAATTTTAATATAAATGATTTCAAATAGGCTTAGAGTCAGAGACAGGTGTTGACCCACTTTGTGTTTGGAGTCCAACTCGAAACAATTGGAACATAGTTTTGAATGTTTGAAGTATGAACGGATCCGGCAAGAACGCCAATGGCCGGCTATGAATTTGTAAATCTTTTCGATGTAACGTCTATATGCTCGTTCATCTCGCTTATTCGTCCCTTGCAGCCCCTCTTCCTTGTAATATCAGCCATACTGCACAACCTAGCAAGAAAACAAATAATGTTTTCCGAGAATCCGAAGTCTAAACATCCAACTCTAAAAAGCACAGAGACGAGCTTCACATAAATTATCACAGTTGGATTTGTGTTGGTAGTTTCCTGCATCAAAGAAACCATACCAACCATGAACATGAAGAAGAAGCTCGCCGAGAGCCGGAAACCCACTCGGCAACTGGAGCCAGCGCCGGACCTGACCGACTTCATGAACGACGACTGGTTTTTGGGACTGCCCACAAGGAGGTTAAAGCTTACAACATGACCGGAAGGACGGCTGTGGAGGTTGAAGGTGCTAGAGGCGGCAGGAACAGTAATAGCAAGCTGACCCAGGAATGGCTAGAGGAGGCTAGGAGGGTGATTGCTTCCTCCCCTTCCAGGTTTGATTCGCCAACTCGCCGTTCTGGGTCTCCCAGGTTTGCAGCTCCTGATCCCAATGTGCTGGATCGAAGAGACCCTCTTTCAAGATCAGCTAGAAGGTACAAACCTATCAAAGTGTAAATTACTTATCACTAATTAAATCTAATTTATAGCAATACTAGTATTTTGTTCAACTAAAGAAAATAAGTTAATTAAAATTATAAATAAAACGCTTTATTTAATATTAAAAATGTTTCCTAAGATCAATATTTAATTATACACTTATTAAAATATTATAATTTTAAAAAAATTGTTTAGAGAAAATTTAAAAAGTCATATGTGGATTAAAATGATACAAAAGTATAAACTGGATTAAATTTGAAAAGGATACACTATATCAATATACCATGCGGATAGGACCGATTGGTACAATATGGCATTCAAAATTTTACTTGATCATAAAATTATCACATGAATTATGAGTCCTCTGCTTTGATATAAAATCTGTATTGTCAATCTATTATGGAGATGAGATTGGAATTGGGATTGCAAGATTTGTGCGAACATTGTATCAGGAACAGAGCAGGGGAAGGCATCAGTGGGGAGATACTATCTCGTCACAACCTCAACAAGTCCGAAAGCTTTAGAACTGAGGCGCCACCTTCCCCTGTTACTCAATGGTTCAACAAAATTGATACCAAGTCAAGCACGGGATCAAACGACGATCACAATGGGCAAGATGATGGTGATGACAAGATCACTGATTCTCTAACTTGCAGAAAATCAAGATTCCAACACGACCCATCAAATGCTCAGACTCAGAGCGCCACACCACCAAAGCCGATCAGAAGGAGGACATTCAAGACCGCCATGGAAGCACAGCAGGGTAAGCCCCGAGTGTTGTCGCCGCCAAAGCATCTGGTAGAGTCGGCTCACCGGAGGTCCATCTCCTCCTCCACCTGCTCCCTTGCCAAGCTTTCCAAAGCAGAACCGCAGGTGGGCATTGATGGAGATGTGTCAATTGAAAAACCTGCAGACATCAGATTGGTTGACAATGTGGGGCGATTGAACTTGTTTCTGAAAGAGCAGCGGGTGAAGATGGGGAAGATATCCAGAGGGGAAGTTGCTACCAAAGCCAAGATTGTCCTCTGCGGAACTTCAAACAGTTAAGTTGATCAATTTTTCATGTTTAATCAAAAAGCTCAAAAGAGTTCATAAAATGTTGCTAATGTTTGGTGCATGGTTATGACAATATACAGCGACGAGTTCAGTGGTTGCTGCAATTTGCTATGCATGGTTGTTGGAGAAGAAGGAGAGAAGAGAAGAAGGGAGGGATGTGGCAGTTCCTGTGATAAGTATGAAGAGGGAGAGAATGTGGAAACACAAGCAAGCAGCTTGGCTACTTTACCATGTTGGCGTTGATGCTACTTCTTTGCTTTTCTCGGACGAGGTTAGCTCCTCTCAGATAGAATTTTCTTTGTTTTATTCTCTGTTTTTTTGTTACTCTATAGTCCCTCATTTTGGTTAAATAACAGTATATAATACCCAACAAGAATATTTGATTATGTTGAAAAAAACATGAATATTTGATAATTGTTGATGCAATCATTAAAGACATTTTTAATTTTGAGATTATGAAGCATGTATTTATTGGAAAAAATTTGATGTACCCCTCAAATATTTTTTATGATGATAAATTTTGATTGTGGAACTCCTAATCAGGTGGACTTAGAGGGCCTGCTTATGTCTAGACAGTTGAGCATACTTGTAGTTGGGCAAGATGTTCTCAGAACGAATGGCGAGGTCAGTGAGTTTGTTGGTAGAATTAGTATCAAATGGTAGAGTTATTGTCAGATGGGAAGGTAATATTGTACTATTGGTAGGATTGTTCTGACCATATAAGATTTTGACTCTTTTACTCTCCGTATTTTATTTGAAAAAAATAAAAATTTAAAAAGAACCAAACAGTTCTACTTCCTCGTTATTATTGATAGAATTATCGCCTCCTAGGCGGGGAGGCATTGTTTTGAGATCTATTCAAGTTAGTTTGAACAATACCCCAAATATATCCCATACTAAAATTTGACCTTAATCTAATTTAGCATGAATGATAACCACTTTTAAAGATTTTCGATAATATCCGAGGAGATGGGAATTAATAACCTGGCTTGAACATCATTAACTTAATTAGCTAGTGGGGCACACATAAAATATACATATTTTCTTTTAAAGCTCGTAGGAGAGTATTTCCTTTATATATTATATACTAGGGCCGTTCTATGCGTGATTTATTTTAGAGATAAATTATAATTTTATAGATAAATCATCGTTGAATATTGAAATAAACTAGCATTTTAAAGATAATCTCAAATTTAATGAAAATATAAACTATAATTATCTTACTTGTTTCTTTTATTTTTTTTATTTTAATTGATCTAATCTCCTACTTTTGATCAACCCAAGGCTTTGATTTCCTCTTTTATTAATAAAAGTAGATAAAAATTATATTTACAAAAATTATATTTGTACTTTTCAATTTTCTTTCATTTTATTTTTTAAATTCACATTATATTTCTCAGGTTTAATGTATTGCTTAATTTATGTAGGTGGGATCTCAGTGCACTGTTCTCACAGATAATTATTGTGAAGATGCGTATGATCTACTTCAGACCCCATACATTAAAAAACTTCTGGTACAAAAATTGCCAATATTCATCTTCCTAATATATTGATCTCCATCTCTGAATTTTTTTTCATCAGACAAACAAATCGAACACTAGTAAATTCATATGTTTTCAGCTGGCAGGAATTCTATCAGACACTGACAACTTGAACTTGGCTGCCAAAACCTGCACCAATAGAGACGCCGAAGCAGTTCAACTGCTCTTAGTTGGATCCTCCCCAAATCTAAGACATGAATTACACGACCAATGTAACTAACTGGCCTAGTCTCTCCTACTTTCAACTCATTCTAGGCATAAATTTCTATACAATAAGGTAAAAAACTTGGGTTCAGATTTGATTCCGCACGGCTACAGAGTTATTTATATATATTTTTATTGTAGTAGATAAAAGTTAAGTGAAATTAGTATATATTTCTCTTTTTAACACTTAAAATTAATAAGCATATAATTTATATTACTTTAAAATATTAAATTAGCTACATTAAAAATATATATATTTTAATAATTTTTTATTATTTTACTTGGTGAGTTAATCATAATATTAGGTAATATGAAGTCATCTGATAGAGTTTAACTTGAGTAGCTAAAGAGTGGAGTATATTTTAAAAATTCGGGACTTTGACTCAACTCGTTAGTCTATAGAATGGTTTGGACTCCAAATCAAGTCGAAGTCATTTATGTAAATTTTTATGCTAACCAGCAAAATAATATATGAAACTAATACATATTGCATTTGTTGACATATGAAATTAATGGATATATTATTTTAATGAATAGATTTAGCTAAATTAAAAAAGTAATATGTTTTAATGATTAGCTTTACTTGAATCGATGAGTCTTTTCCCCTCAATAAAGAGTCATTTCTAAAATTTGACTTGGGAAATTATTGAATTCTAAAATAAAAAAAGAATCTTAAAACTATGGAATCAAGAATCGAAGAGCTTTTGGAGTCAAGCAAAAAAATTAAAATTATGGATAAAACATGTAAACTGGTGGTGATGCTTCACATATGTGGTGCAGTGATGCAAGACCAACGACACAAAGTTTTCCTTGAGGCTATGCAATACAACTATGGATCTCTTTCTAATACGAGTAAGCCACAAACTAGTAGAGCTTGATCTCTTATATATTTGGCTAGGGAAGTGCTATAGCCGGTTCACTGTTGTACTTCCTATAGCAAATCCTTAGCTTATCTATTTTGTTTCCATAGTTGTGTTTATCAGTGATGGGCATTATTTTACCAATCATGCAGGCAATACTGAGGAGACTGATGAAGGTGAGGAGCGTAGGCCGTTGTTTTCTAGGCCAAGGCAGTCCAATTCTGCACACCAGCAAAATACAAACATTGCAACCTCGGAGAAGAGTAAGTGGTATAGTGAATCTAGTTTATATAGTGGTCTAGTTTAATTTCGGTAATTAGTAGCATCATTGTAGGAAATTAAATTTTATTAGAAGTTATTATAATACACACCAATATAATTAGAGGATCTAATTCGGGTAGATAGTGGATGTAAGATTGTTTTTTGAATACTTTACAATTCACCCATCTTTAATAAATTTTGACGTTCGATTCCTTTTCCTTAACCCATGGTTCTAGCGATTTCAACCACATTTAATCCAGCCCACATACTGCAACTCAACTCAATTATTGCAAACATGTAAGTATAAGTCATTTTTGTAAAGTAGATAACCTTATATTATAATTCTATAAGCACTCCCCTAGTAATGTACCATCTCTTACCCCGTTCTATTAAAGGATTATTAAATTTTGATGTGTCAGCATCCTTAACCAAACTTAACTAATAATGTTGATTATTAAAAGAAAGCCATATTTTTATTTTATCCCTCTCTAGGGCTATGAATAAAGAGAGCAAGCATCTCTGTTTTCAAGTTTAGCTTGTCCAAATTAGTTAGTTCAAGATTGCTTTAATATAAATTTATATTTTTTTGGAGCCGAGCACAAGTTGGTAAAACTCATTTGAATTCAAACATAGATTATATTTGAATTAGTAATTTAGAGTTGAGTTGAACTGAACCGAGCATGCCCTTTTCATAATTCGATCAAATTGAAACCCAACTTTTATACTAAGTATTTTAAATCCAAGAGCATACAAGTGGTATTCTTTTAAGTTAATTAAGATTCCGATCATATATTTATTGATTAATGGCTTAATGAACATAGAATAATGATACGTTAAGTAGATGGCTTGAGCGGAGCTAAACATTTCATCGAGCTTAGATGCATTGAGATTTGTTCAAAGTTTATTAGGCTAATAATTTCAAGCAAAACATTATTTTTTCATGATTATTGATTCGAATTGATCTTTTCTTCAATACAAGTTTCATATTTCCACTGCGTGATGTGCCACGTTAATGAGTCTGAAAATTGAATTACTTTTATTTTTCCCTCTTATTTGTCACCAATTTTATCCCAGAATTTGAAGGATAAAAAATGACATTACCATCCAGTTAATAAGCAATGCAAATAACTAGCTTTTTTGTATAATCACCTCATGTTGCCATTTCACAGATAAAATTCTTATGGGAGAAAACACACCCAGAAGGCCTAGCCCATCTTCAAATATAAATCCAGGTACTAATTTATATAGCTAGCTTTTTCTCTAGACTTTATTTTCCCAATTTTCTAACTAAATAATAATCCAAGAATAACTCGAATTTCATTTTAATTATGTGAGGCGTACTTTAATTGGTCGGCGACCAACTTTAGTATTCAATTAAAGATCGCTTCAAAGTTTAGTAAGACAAACTGTATTAGTGAATTTAATCATAGTTAGAAAAATTTGGACTGACACACAACTTAAGGGCCTATGGAGAGGAGACCACTTGGAATTGGAATTGACTCGATTCGGAGTCATTTTTATTCTTTTTTATATTTAAAAAACAATATATAATGTGAAATTAATATATATATATTATTTTTTTCCTTAAAATTTTCAAATATAAAATTTTTATTACTTTAAAAGAATGATTTAAATAAACTAAATAAAAATTATGTTTTAATAATTTTTTGCATGACTTCGGGAGTCAGTCACAAAATTTGTCACTCATTCAAACTCGGAAAACCAAAAAGTGAAGATCACAACTTGGAAAGTATTTTAGTAAAAAAAAGTTTTAAAATTATAAATTAAAGCACTTGTTTTGATTGATAAGTACGTATGGTTGGACCGAGAGGCTGCTCCTTAAGAATCAAAATAACACGGGCTTTTTACAAATGGTTTCTGATATCAAAATTTTTGTCACGCACTGCGTGACAAAGCAAGCTGTCTTCGCTTTGTCGCGATAGCATGTGATAAAACTTATGATACAGCTTATCAAGACAAAATTGCCGTGGTAAATGGTCATTTTTCGACAGAGAAACAAAAGTATTCTATTCTACTTCATATTACAACGTGTGGTAATCTTATATATCAGTCTTTTATAAAAAAACCTTATAAATATATCAACCACCACACATTTTATTTGTGGTGCTTTGCGGCTTCAAATTCAAATTAAGATGTGGCTAACTTAGTAGATTGAATAATATAAGAAGCAATGTAATCTGGATCCATAAGAAAAAGGAATAGTAAATTATATAGAAGTGATAAAGTCTTACGATTTCACTTTGTTCTGGATCTAAATTGCAGGGAAGAAGATCAATCAATCTCCAGCTGCCCCATCACCCACAACAGGTTCACAGGAACCTGCAGTCTCTCGTCCCAAGAACATGTTCTTCCTTGCAAAATGGTTAGGCTTTGGTTCAAAATGATCGCTACTATTTTTTTATAGTTTGCCGTCGGCAGCCTATGTTTGAAATTGCCTCTCATTTAACGAGAAAATAGATTCTAATAAATTAATTTATTTTTGTTATTTTTTGTTGTAATTTAATTAATTTAATGTCCAGCTTTTAGTCACGGTTACAACTCAATTTTTTACGGTCATATATTTGAGATAAACACAGATTTTAGAGATAGACTCTTTTTAAATGATAAGATATATTATAATGAAGTGATTTATTATTTTTATTTTTGTTGTAATTTGATAGGATGAATGCCCTACTTTTAATTAGAGCTCAAATGTTGATAACACCTTTATTAATACTTGGCAAAATACTGTGCTCTACGCGACCAATATTAGAGATGCACTTTAATTTTATCCATAAACTTCATTGAAATAATGAGATTGATTATCATAGTTTGATAGCTTAAAGATAGGCTTTAATTGTAAAAATACACTTTAATTAACTAAAGAGATAAAGTAAACTAACGTTTTTTTAAATTTGTTGTATTTTAATTTGTTTAATTTCCTGTTTTTTGGAAAGTGACTTTTAGCTCCCTTTTTATTAATATTAATTAATATATGAACTAGGCAAGACATCTCACCACATGTGACTTGTGTTAAAAGTGAGGTTTCATTTTATAAAATGGGCTCTAAATAGATCTTCATATTTAAATAACAAGAAAGATTATGATGATTTGATTTCTTAGAGATAATACTCGATTTTAAAGATAAATTCAAATCAACCAAATTACCTTAAGTTCAATTTGGATTGTAAAAAGAGAAAGAAAGCGAAAAATATGCTTTTAATAATTTTTTTTGTTTGATTCGTAAAAATGTGAGCAAAAGAAATCTATTTTCCATCGTAGTAAAAAACTTCTTTTCAACTATTTTCCCCACAAAAAATACAATAAAATAAGAGAAAATGAGGATGATGTGGGGTAATTTTTTTGTCTTTTATTTTTTTTCTTTCTCACATATATTTTCATTTATTTTAATACTATACAATCAAACCATAAAGCGTTGAAATTTTTTTCTATCTCATTGCTTTTTATCGTTCTTGCATTGTTATGGATTCTGACCCTACAATTGCTCTTTAAGCCATTAATATTTATTTAATTTAAAATAATTATAATTTAATCAAGAAAATGTTGGAGTATAATCCAACTTAAATTAGGAATTCTAAAACTATTGTAAAATTTTACACATATAATTATAGTTAGTTTACTTGAATAAAAATTTATTACTTAATTATGCATACTTAATTTAAGATTTCTACATAATACAAAATTTTTATTTAATTAATTATTATTATTTATTGTTAAGAAAAAATAGAGTATATTTGTATCTCAATTAAACATATTAATACAAGTAATACAATTAATTTAATTATTTGAATTTTACTCAAATTAAAATATTTTACTCATTAATACCTACTCAATTTAAATCGTTACTTATTTTTAACAAAAAATTAAACTACTTTTAATATTTGTATAAAACCATTGTATTTTAAATCTGATGTAAAGTTAAAAACGAATAAGTTCTTTTAATTAAAAATAATAATTAGAAATATTTTTTAGAATTAATTTTAAAGTTATTAATATAAGTATTTGGCTAATATGTTGGAAATATTAAACTCAAATTGGTTGATTTTTGTCTCTTAGATTAATGTGCCATCCTTTAATGGTTATATTGTCTTTTTAATTTCTCAATGTGTCTTTCCATTTTCTTTTGGTCTTTATAAATAGAGTTGTAAGATATCATTTCCATCATGACTCAATAAAAAGTTTAATTCATTGTCCACAGTATCTTTTCTTGTATAGTGGTGTCTCATTTGAATACTCAGATTCTACATATTTTAGAAGTTTGATTGGTAGTCTTCATTATTTGATGGCTACAAGGCCAAATGTTTTGTATGATGTGATTTTAGTTATCTAATATATGGAAACACCTACATAAGATCATCTTCAAGCTAGGTACAAAACCCGCAATCGAGTCACAGTTTTATAACTTCCAGCTGGTTGGTTTGACCATTTGTTTGGGCCAGTTTAGCTTTTAGAACAAGTGCGTGGGGGCTAGGGCCAATTGTGTGTACTTTCTATGAGGGTTTTTGTATACTCGAGCATATGATGATAATGTCAGATACGTAGCAACATACTCGGTTTATCATTATATATGTGACTATATGATTGTTTATTTATTTTCTTCCATTTGATTGTATAATTAGATTCATGTTTCTAATTGTATTAGGTTGTTGGTTAGAATTTTGGTTGGGTTGGTAGCTTCTAGAGCATGCCATTCGGCGGATGTCAAACTTATCTTATTTAACCCATTTATTTTGGCTCGTGTCCATGACAAGTTTGACATACATTGTGTAACACCTCGATTTTGGTTCACCTAAGAATTGAATCAGAAATGTTACAATCGAGTCAAGTCATGTTTAAAGTTATTGGTCAGTTGACTCTGATCGATACAATGATCGAAATAATATTTTTGGTGTCATGAAAATGGAAGACATTATTAAATATGTGTCAAAATACATTAAATATAAGTAAAAAGAAATAAATGCTTTGTGTAGTATTTATCTGTCCTTCCACAAATGTCGACTCAGGATTTACGAGGCCTACATATATTCTATGAAAAACGTTAGTAACAGGTGTTACTGCCGAAAAATAACTAATATAATTTACTGGTCCGAAAAATAACTAATATAATTTACTGGTCCGAAAAATAACTAATATAATTTACTGGTCCGAAAAATAACTAATACAATTTACTGGTCCGAAAAATAACTAATACAATTTACTGGTCCGAAAAATAACTAATACAATTTACTGGTCCGAAAAATAACTAATATAATTTACTGGTCCGAAAAATAACTAATACAATTTACTGGTCCGAAAAATAACTAATATAATTTACTGGTCCGAAAAATAACTAATACAATTTACTGGTCCGAAAAATAACTAATACAATTTACTGGTCCGAAAAATAACTAATATAATTTGGCAAACAGGTATTTCATTACCCATGAAAACCCACGAAAACTTATTAAACTTTAAGATTACTTCACATTGTATTCTAACATACTTAAGCAAGTGTTGGCTCGCATGCACGGTTAATGTTCATATTCATATATACAACGCTTATGCCCTCATATTTTCTATATTTCACCCGCCATGGTACTTGAGTGGCAAAAAGAACAGTTAATTGTGAAATCCATAAAAATGTACATACTTATATAAGTTTAGGGAAGAGGCTCATATAATATATTTTTTAGTTTTAGTTCGAAAACCAAAAAGAGATCTCATCCTTGTAGTTTTATTAAACATTTATAGTAAACACGGCTAAATACCCTGACATTGGAAGGTTCCAATAAAACACCGCTGTCATCTTATATTTAAAAAACAATTAAACTCTCCACGCAGCGAGTCAAGCAGAGAGGGAGAGTCCTACGGACCTGTGGTCCAAGCTTCAAGCACATCGACACATCTATGGCGACACATCTATGGCGAGCTTAATCTCCATATCGTCTATGTAAAATAACATCTCTCTATGATGCATGCTTGTGGTGTGTGTTCATATCATCAATAAATCCTAATAAAGAAAACAGAGCTAACAAGCCCACAACACCTAACACTTAAATCGAGACATAATAATAATAAATAACAAATAAATAAATAAACAAATAAATACACTCATAAATAGATAGGTGAATAATAAATACATGAACATAAATAATACTCCAATCAGAAAATAATAATATGATTATACTATTTAAATACACGAGTAAATATCATATGTACTCGTATTAGTAAACATATACATAATTAAATAAATGACCAAATAATTAATTAAATAAATAAATCATAGATAAGTAAATAAATAAATGACTAATATTAATTAATCATGAAGAATAATAATATAGATATCAAATATATAAACATACGACTAAATACGTATAAATAATAACACAAGTAAGAAAATAATTAATAATCAATCAATTAAATAAATAAAATAGGATAAAAAATGAAAAAAATAATATTTAAGAATAAATACGTTATTAGTAACAATAATTAGTTACATAATCATTCATCATAGTCAATAAATATATAAATAATAAATAAATAAATAAAAGAAAAATACTCATAACATCCAAACATACTAAATAATGTGAATATACATCTAAACTAATATAAGGATTCTCGAATTACTAAAAATAGTGCAAAAACGAACAAAATTGTTTTGAAAATAAGCTCAACCGGATCAAATCAAGCTCAACTAGACTGAACTGAATGGGCTGAACCAACCCGGTCTGGGTTAATTGAAAAATGGGTTGGGTTGACTTGGCGGACATGAACAGGGGCTTAGACTGGCAGACTCGGACATGGTTAGCGGACGCGATCACGACCAGGCAAATGCGATACAGGCAGGTGGACGCGATCACGGGCAGCGGGTAAACGGGCTGAATAGGGGAGAGGCAGTGCCCATCGCTAGAAAATGATGACAGCGGAGTGGCTGGGATCAGTGCCGGTTGGGATTGATAGGGTGAGTCAAGCTGGAGATGCTGGTGGTGACGATCGGTGGAGTCCAGCCACTGGCTGGCCGAAAAGATGGCAGTATCGCCGTTGGGTGCGGCAACGTTGCCAGCGACAATCCTGGCCGCAACAGTGGTGGTGGGTGGTCGCAAAATGAAGATCTCGGTGAGGGGAAGTTGTTGAGGTGGCGGATCGGCTAGAGGTGGCTTGCCGGCGCCAGAAAACGACTTGAATGATAGTGGTAGCAGTAGAGGAAACCAGTTTCAAGAACTCTGTTGCAGGTGACGACTGTAGTAGCACAGCGGTCGTGAAGGGTACGGATAGAAAGCCGATTGCGAGGCAGACATGGTGGTGCCAATCTCGTGGCCAGGGGAGGCAGAGAATTGCCGGCGGCGAGCCGAAGTGTCAACGGCGCTAGGGTGTAACTTTGAAAATCATTGGAAATCTCTATGGAAATAAATAGTTGAAGATAAGGCTGAGTGCACAGCTTAGATCTTGCACATGTCACGATTGGGACATTCGACAACTCGTGGTCTTGTGGGGCCCACCTATGGGTATATGCAATATACATATAGATGGATAGCTTGGATTGAGACCATCTAAAGTCGAATCTGACTCTAGTCCTAAGCGTGACACTATAGGTGGGAATTGGGGCAAGAAGGCTAAATGGGTTTCGAACCTAAACTTAATCAAGTTGGGCCCATAGGTCCTATGCTACATGTAAATGAAATAACTAGAAAATCTCAAACAGATATTAAATGCCGCAATGATTTAAATCTGGGCCTAAAACCTTAATTAACTCATACAAATCATATGTATACCTCATATATATACTGATAACTCATGCTCTTATGATCTACATGTCACCTAAGTTAAAGATATATTGTCCATTCTCACTATAATAAACAGAATCTTACCTTGGTAGGTATTAGATGTGGGATTAAGTTGACGGATCTCACAATCCACCCACCTTATGAAATTTGTCTCCAAAATTCTTATTCCTGGCTCGTTGCTAGCCCTAGCTCACGACCTTCTTTTGGTTTGTGACTGGCAGCCTAACCAACGTCCATAGTCCAACCCACCATTTAATATGGAACCAGGCGACTTAGCCTAAAGTGCAACGTAATGGGCTAAGTCATTTCTTAAAAAGTGGTTAACCAAGTTAAAGATCTATATAGTCAATTCCCACGGATCTTACCCCAATAAGTATTAGATGTGGAGTTTTTTTACAAATAAAAAATCCCTAGCTAACCTCACCAAAATATGAAAATGCTTAGATTACCCACCCTTTCATTTTCCCTTCCTCCCCACACACTACCCGATCACCCCCCCTACCACCAAACCCTACTTCCTGCCACCGGCATTAGCATTGCCGACAGCCACCCGGTCGGTCTCCCCCTTCTCCTTCCCTTCTCCCATCCCCTACCCCCTTCTTCTCTTTCCACTTCCCTTGCTCATCACCACCCATGTCCAGGCCCATTGCTTGGTCACTTTTAGCAGCATGTCACTGCCGCCATCCTTGCCTCTGGCCAGCTGCCCCAACCAGCTCTTCTCCCGTTCCTTTCTCCTCTCTTCCTCTTCCCTTTCCTTTACCCCGCTTGCCCACTTCCTACCCTCTTGGCCACCGCCAGTAGTAGTAGTTTGTTGCCACCACTGCCACTGGCCAGCCAACCCATACCTCCTCCTCCTACCCCCCATCCCTAGCCCTAGCCCTACCCTCCTCTCCCCTTGCCGCAAAGCAGCCTCCACCGTCACCTTCCTTCGACAGCTGCAGCCACTGCTGCGGCCTCCGCTTCCCAGTTGCTGTCATCGCATCCTTCATGGATTGTCGTGAGCTGCCCTTTCATTCTCCTGATTCTATTCAATCACTTTGTGATCATGTCAATTGCAAATTTTTTCATCATTTTTTTGTTGATATTGATGATGAATTTAAAATCAAATTAGTTAGTGAATGTGATTCTTGGTGATGTGAATTTAATTATGGTCATGGTATGGATATAATCATCTTTAATTTCAAATAAAAACAAGTACTTAAATGAATAATCTTGAACCCCAATGTAGCACTTGCTGATGTGGTTTATTTTAATATGAATAATTATCCTTTAATTGACTTTAACCTATGAATTAATTCATCTTCATAGTAGTAGTTGTATTTAGAATAACATGTTATGTTTATTAATTGATTAGTAACAACCCATGAAATTTACACCACGATTGTTAGTAAGTTAATTAAACCTTGCTGACCTTATGACAATAATTATTTATTTTGAAATAATTAAAAGTGGATGTGCGACTTATTAATTTAACCTCATGATATCTTGATTGGTTAACTCAATTTATATTGGTAATATTGAATGACATTCGATTTATCTTATCCTTGGGTTCTACTTATTTGTTATAGTAATTATGTATTAAATAACTCATCATGTGGTTTGACATTTAATTGATTAATATCTTCCATGTCTAGAGTATTTGTGAATTATTTCATTGTTGATGATGGTGTGTAACACCCCACACATCCGATTCATGCTCGGGAACTGAACCGAAATGTCACTGGTCCCGGTTGGGGTCAGCTAACTCAAACCTTACCCTGTGGATCTAATCTTGGCTTCTCGAGATAGAAGATGTCTATCTCTATGCAGGGATAAATGTACAAAAATAAACCCTACATGTTATGACATAAATGACATGACAACAAAATAAGTACAATATAGTCGATAAAAATTCCAAAAAAATGGGACGAACAAAATTTCTCTTTTACCATTCTATTCATATTTCACTTTTATTATTCAACTTGCACATTAATATCTATTTCAAATCATAATATCACTATTATATTATCATACCTTGCATTATATCACATCATTCTTCATATACTGACAACATAATCAAAATATTAATATTCTATCGTCTGACATGTGTGTATGCAAGAGACATCACTGCTCCTCCGTCCAGGCTAGCTCATCCTACTCATAATCATCGCCTACATATATTATAAAAACACATAAGTAACGAGTATTACTGGTCCAAAAAGTATAACTAATATCAAATTGGCTATGAGAGAAAACTCTCATATGAAAGAAAATATTATGAAATCTCTGAAGGGTATCTACCGAACTGAAATCATCATTAACTAAACTGATCTATTGCTACTAATGCCTCTCTTGGCCTTTTCTCATTTCATTTTCTGGTTCCTTGGGAATGTTGTCATATCTTAAGCCTTTTTTCTTACTTCCATACCACTTGCGTAGCATGGTTGTTAGGATTCCCGGCTTACGACTGGCACATGCCACTTGATAGCATGGTTGTTGGGATTCACGGCTTATGACTGACACATGCCACTTGTGTAGCATGGTTGTTGGTGGTGTCCACTGGCACATGTAGCTAGCATGACATGGTTGTCGGGATTCCTAGCTTATGACTAGCACATGCCACTTGTGTAGCGTGGTTGTTGGGAATCCTGGATTATGACTGGCACATGCCACTTGTGTAGCATGGTTGATGGCAGCTTCGACTGGCACATGTAATTAGCATGACATGGTTGTCAGGATTCCCGGCTTATGACTGGCACATGCTAGGTATGTAATATGGTTGTCAGCAGCTTCAACTGGCACATGCCACTTACGTAGGGTGGTTGTTGGGATTCCCGACTTACAATTGGCACTTGCCACTTGCGTAGCATGGTTGTCGGGATTCCCGGCTTACGACTGGCACATGCTACTTGCATAGCATGGTTATCGGCGGCTTCGACTGGCACATGTTGCTTGCGTAACATGGTTGCTAGGATTCCCGGCTTACTACTAGCACATGTTACTTGCATAGCATGGTTGTCAACGACTTCGACTGGCACATGCTCGCTTGCATAGTACGGTTATCAAAAAATACAAAAACTATATATATATATATATATAGGTATTGGTAGGGATTTATATAATAGGCCCGAAGGTAACTTATGGTGGATCTTGTTTTTGAAAATATACTCAAGGGATCTCATCCTCAAGGGTTATTAATCCGAAAAATTATCCGACTAAATGACCCAAGCTAAGTGGGATCCGATAAAATACCACTTAACTCATCCTACAATCTGTAAAAATTAAATCATAATAGAGTAGAACAATAAATCAGGGGCAAGTCCTAAACAGACCTGGTAGAAGCTCCAAGCGTGTCTTAGCACCTAAACGGTGAGCTCCTTGTAAAACCCACGATTCGAGTTAGGGTTTTATATTCAGAACCGGTCGGGTCGACCGTTATTTTTTCGAGTTGAGTCAGTTTCAGGACACGTGGACCGAGCCGATGCCAGTCGCGTGTATGAGCTATGAGGGTCATGTGTACCCAAGTATATGATGATAACGTCATGAACACAGCAGAACAGAATGAGTTATCAGATATATGAGAGTATGCCAGTCATTTTTTTTATTATTTTTATATATAATGGATCGTAGAATTAGTTTTAGGCCGTTTATCGCGTTAGGACGCGTTACGGGCATTTTGGGTGGGTTGATAGTTCTAGAGCATATCACTACGTTGTTTGGTATTCGTTTCATTTTATGGGATTTTTCTCAAATTTTTTGGAATTTTTCTTACGACTTAAATATTATTTTGACTCGAGTCGGAGACGAGTCAAGTAATATTTACGAAATTGCCAGCCAACCCTTTCTTCTCCACCCCCGACCTTTTCTCCCCCACGCCCAAACCCTAACCATCGCGCCGCCCCTGTTCGCGCGCCACCGTCACCACGGCCGACTCCGCCTAGCCGCCGTTCGACGCCGCCCAGCCCAGCCACGGCGTCGCCATGCTGCCCCGACCAGGTCCAGCCAACCCTTTCTTCTCCACCCCCGACCTTTTCTCCCCCACGTCCAAACCCTAACCATCGCGCCGCCCC